>JAHZMW010004185.1:0-18769 GCA_027743745.1 Alloscopus bannaensis | reverse complement strand
GTCGAAAATGATATGCGTGTGATTTAGACTAATGATAGCTTCGCGTTAAAAAGGGTTAGCGGAAAAAATTGCAGTGGGGATTTGATAGGCGAGATTTTCGAATCGTATTATATATTTACCCTCGTCTTTACATTTTGCTCAAAGAGAGCTACGAGTAAAGTAAGTTTTGACTTGAAGGGCTCGATTTTTAGAGGAAAAAAATTGCTGACACTGACTTATTATGGTAGCGTCATGGGTTTGCCTATTCTTTGTAATTAAAACATGTTAATTATCTTTGGAAATCCAATTTCCAACGGAGGTAGTTTCATGATGAGTATCTCCCTCGAGTTTACGATCATTACATGTGCTACACAATTACACAGAGTGGCCGCTAATAATTATTATCGCAGCCTGCCTCTGAATCCCGACAGGAGAGTGGGTTTCAAAAGTGAAGACAAATTTGAATCGACTCTCATCCATTTTCGCCTTGTTTTTTCAGACATAAATGATACGCTCGACATGCAGGAGCTACTGGCATCATTGTGAGATTCCGGTTTCAGCAAAAATAGTGCATTCATTTTGTACCGATGCAATTGAGAAGGCTCCTGCATTTCGAGTCTGATGCACAGTTGCACAGTGGTGGAGCTGAATGAGAGATCTCCACTATCTCCTTGGGTTATCAGGAATAATTATTGTAATATGCCTGGATCCTGTCTTCGAACCCCCTGTGAATACAAACATTTCCCGTGGTATTATTCTATTATCGTTATTATTATTATTGGCCTGTTGTGTAGACTGTTATTGGACTCGCGGTTGACGCAAAGGCGGGTATATGCTACCCATACGTAGTTAAGGGATGTACGTCAGATGTTTACAACTATCATCGCACCAGGTTCAAATTCATTCTGCACATGATTCAACGAAGCCTCTTTTTGTGATAGTCTTCTGTATTAAGCCATGACTTCAAAGCGGCTTCGCTCAGAGATGTGTAATAAGAGGATATGGAAACTCCATCATAATTGAGTATGCAAAGCTTGTTCACTGGATTTGCTGAAAGAATAGATGACTACGTGCATCTCGTAGAGTGGAAGGGTAAAATCTGTGGTTTTTAGCACTGCCACAATCACAATCCATACGAAATCATACCGTGTCCTCATCAACTCTGCGGAGTCAATGCGTGAGGAAAAAAACAAGCCACTTTCCTCCAGTTGTTCAAGGCGAGAAGATGTTGTGCAACAATCGTTGCATAAATTCTATTTGTAAAAAAGCATGCTTGCCTACAGGAGTACCATAATGTCTGGAGTGTATAAATCTCTGCTGGAAGCATATCGTCATGTTTATTTTGATTTTGATGATAGGAAACGCATTTCCACGGACAGAGAGATTCTCACTGCAAAACTCGAGCACGACAATGTAATGATTGCTTTATATGGTAATAGGTATTTATTGGAAAACATTCGCACTTCATGCAGAGCCTCGGATTTGAATTAGTTTGAAAAAAAATGCTCACGTAATTTTCGTCAGTCCATGTAGGCATTGAACTTGGCTATTCATGCATATTATCTGCATCGGGAAAATGGGAGAAAAAATGCGCGAGAATTTCGTGAAGATTTTTTTATCCGCTTGACCAGAAGGCGAAGAAAAACGAAAGTTTCAAGAGATTCCATTCTATGGGTAAGGTATCCAGAAAACGTATAGAGTGTGTGTAACCACCATTTTTTTGTACGAATGCTTCACGTCGCCGAGATCAAATCAAGC
Organism: Alloscopus bannaensis; assembly: GCA_027743745.1. Classification (NCBI taxonomy): domain Eukaryota; kingdom Metazoa; phylum Arthropoda; class Collembola; order Entomobryomorpha; family Entomobryidae; genus Alloscopus; species Alloscopus bannaensis. The sequence continues at coordinate 17,032 of JAHZMW010004185.1, read as the reverse complement.
TCCTTTAGTTGTACACCGAGTGTGTACAGAGATTATATAAGAGAAGAGTGGAGAAAAATATTTCTATTCTGAAAAAAGAGAAAAATCCAAAACAAGAAGAAAAAAACTACATAATGATTTATTGCTTGGAGTGACTACTCAAGTCCTGATTTACGACCACACAATGAGAGCTCAATCCAATATACACATAGCATGATGATGCATGTGTGAATGTTGTGTTATGTATCGTGCTTAAATTATAAAACACTGTGAAGTGCTGTAGACACTTGGTGTGTCTGTCTGACATCTTTCGACTCTACAAACCACTCAGTTTATGCAATCTTGCACCGTTTTGTTAAAATACAACCAAAAAGCATTATAATGCCCAGTTTTGTTAGAAATTTCAATTTCATCCCAATGTGTCACTGGTTTCAAAAGCTAAAACAATTTGGTGAGTTTAAGATACAAATTTTTAAAAGAACGAATTGCGACCTACATATAACTATACTGCAGACATTGCAAAGACAGTATTGCCGCGTTCATCGGATAGGTTTTAGAACAAAAATATGAATGAAGTCTCCGTCAATTAATGTAGGTATTATGATCCAGTTATTTAAGCAGGTAGAATGTTAATCAAAAGCATACAATATCTTCAACTTTTGTATCAGATCAAAATTATCCTGGTTTAGAATTTCTAAGTACGATTTGTATACAATACGAGTCATGTGGTGCTTCAGCATATCATGTCAGAAAGGTTTGTGCTCCGCGTACCTTGACTATCTCATGGTTTTACCTTAACTTTTGTTTAGAACAACAGAAAAAAAATATTTGAAATATTCTCCACTCTGGGTTCCCTATTTTCTAGACGATCCTCATCTTGAAAGCCAACCAAAAATCTAAGGTTTGTCTGTGTCTGTTTACAACGTACAGATTTACGTTTCTATACAACTCTCCAACATTCTTTGGCATTGCATCGTCGATATCAATGTAATATCAGCGGCTCACATGAAGACAGCAGGAGCTGAATGACTCCACCTGCTTTTTACCAACCATTTTCCTCTCGTTGGCTACTTGAACGTAATGCAAATGTGTGCGTCGTATAGGACGCATCAGCCGCAAGCAAGCCCAATAATAATGCTTGCACTACACTTTAAATCTACAAGAACTGGTGTTCAACGACATATCCACCTTTACTGACAGACAGCGATCTGCTTTCAGAGAATTTCGTTTAAAATAAATAAATGAACACAAAGAGCTTTACTTATGCTTACGCATATATTTTGTAATGTTTGTCAAGCCAAGCGAGTGGTACACAGCTTTAGTATTTTGGTACAGTAATCAGATTTCGGGATAGTCTTTCTATTGTATTGTTGTGCACTTGTAAACAAAACTCAAGCCAAATAAAATTATGTATTAGTGTTTATGGTAGCGTTTGAGCTTTCGAGGAGAAGAATTAATGAAAAGTAAATAGTAGACATTCGACACTCTCTTTTAAACTGTCTGCTTGTGAATTTGTGTGATGGTTTGAGTTGAGTTAGTGGATCCAGCTTTAGGAGAAAAAACGAGAAAAATCATACCGATTCATAACGAACTTAATCGATTTGGCTTAATTAAAATTTCACCAACTCGTGTAACCAAATGGCGGAGACGAATGGTGAATGTGAAAAACGACCAAATGACTTCAGTTCATGCATGCTTGAATGAGTTCGAGTAGTTTGTCTCCTTGAGTTGAGGCAGGAGTATTCTAAAATTATTTTGAGAGAAACTTGAACAAACTATCGGAGTATAATCAAGGAGTGCGTCGAGGACACGGATACGCTTCATTCTCTACTAATGCACAGTAATTCAATCTCAAGACGAAGGTAACTCATCATGTCATGTTTGTCATTCTAATCTGGAATGCTTCTCTTTCAGCATTTCAAGATATACGGTTAAAATGAAAATACCTTACATCTACCACCAACAGTGAAGAAGAGTCTCTGACGCGACCGTTTGTAAATGCACCTTTACATTTTTATATTTAAGGATTTTGCATTAAAAAACTTTACGTGGTAAATCAGACTATGAGTTTTGCGTATGATAAATGGTGAGAATAATGCTAGGCATATGAAATATTATTGAAAGTGTTGAAGGAAATGGGAAACTCGTATTCATTACATTTTGTCAAGTCCGAACATTTCTCGCTCATTTCTACATATTGCCGTCACATCATTAATTCATCATCGCTGGAAGGAGAGTAGCATTTTTTCCCCAAAAATATTCACTATGCGCTCTCCAAAGGAGTTCCAAACAACAAAACATAGTATTTCAGTCGTGCCGTGTGGCGTGACTTACTTTTTCTGAAACAAGAATCGAGTAGGATTAGTAAGAAAGTGAAAAAATAATGCAAACTTCTGGGCATAAAACCATTATTCTGATACAAGTAAGTAAATGCCTGGCGCGACTCATAATATACATTGGAACCATTAGAAAAGTCAAAACACGCTTTTCGTGGGGACACTATATGCATACATGACATATGAGCCTATACTTTCTCTCATATTGTGCTACGATATAGGATATATATTATGGTGGTGGTGATGAAGTAAAAAAAGCGGTAGAGCGGGAGCTCACACGAAATAGCAGAGAGCTGTAGTTGCTTTTGAGATACGAGAGAAGCTCATATGTTTGCAGCTCACTGTTATAAACCAAGTAAGCTGAGCAATGGCATTTTAATCAGTAATAGAGTCATAAATTAGTTCCACGTTTTCACGATTTTTTCTCTTGACTTGTTGGCGTGTCTTCTTCTTCACCTCGCCTCGTATTAAATGTTTCGTGCAGCGTATGGATCCATTCTCATTCTCCTGGCGCTTACTAAAGCCAGCACTGTTACTTCGTTTGTTTCATATACCATTTTCTTTAGATCTTTGGTAATGCCATACCATCAACTTTACAGTACACATTGTTGAAGTCACAAAAGGATTCCACATGATGAACCTGGCGAGTTTTCGGGCTTTTGGCATAAGACAAAGTTTAGCTATGGCTTTGGGCATATCATACACTTTTAGTTCTAGTTTTAGCCGAGTTTCACTTCCATTTACGCTCACAGGGTTTCATTTCAACTTTTAAGTACAGTTTACCTATACAAACAGTGATGTCATGATTGTTTCAATCAAAATACCAAAAATTTGCAAACATTGTTGACAGGTTTCGATTGAGTCACCAATAATTTGTCCAGCATATTCATCACAATTCATAATGTGTAATTATAGCCTATAACTGCAATAAATATTACTAAAAGTTTTCCCCAAAGTGCAAAATTATTTACAAAATCTCAAAAACTTCAGGAAGATAATACATATCCCCTTTGTCGTCTCATTGATCATGACTCGCACTTTAAACTGTCACCACCGCCGATTATTTTACAGAATTTACCCCAGTGAGAAAAAAATCGTTTGACTACGTCGCACCATATATCCATCTGTCTTTCTCTCGTAAATATGCAAAAATCAGTACTCCTCTGTAATACCACACACACAACAACAAGGATGGAACATGAAAGAAAAGTTATTGAAGCCTGTGTTCATTTCTGCCAGAGCAAAACTTACAAAGTCATTATATTTGTAAAACAAGCTCATAAAGATAGCTAAACTACCGAGCTAGCATTAAATCTGTCCATTTTTTTCACTCACCCAAATCCATACACACGAGAAGTTACCAGTTACCTTCTTTCTGCCTCTCTCCCGTCGTCCTTATGGAAAAACAACCTTTTCCATTGTACATCGGATCCATTGCGTGTTTATGCCGTGTTTATTCATGAATGCGTATTATGGGCATTCAGCTCCACATCGCACCGCACACAGAAGTGCTATCCGCTATCCACCCTTTGAAACATATAACAGCCTACTACTACAGGTTTGAGAGAGAAAGAGTCTGAGTTTAATTTATGTAACCTGTTCTAGTTCATTTACTCACTCACCATATTACAATTCAATTTTCGTCGTGTCTTCATTTTCTCCTCGAAAATCCGACCGTACGTTTCCCTCTCACATTTGTGCAAAACGAAAAATCCTCACAGCACATTAATAAATTTCAAGTGTTAACTCTTTTCAAACGCACGCACTCCAACAAAAATGTGAGCAATTGGATACATGCTCCATTTTGTTGTGAGAGCACATTCAAGTCACCAAGTCGTCATCTCTTGTACCGTAACGTTTTTTTCTCAATACAAAAAACCGACGCACTGGCAAATGCAATAAAAAGCAGAATAAAGGGCTCGTATTGTGCTGAAATATCAGAGTTGACTTATTACCACGTTTCTCATTCCAAAGGGTTCATTCATCAGAGATTAGCGCTTATCGGCATATCTCTTGATTTCAGCAATAATTGTTAATCAGCAACTAATGACTTTTTACCCATTGATGATTAAAATCAAGTTAATTACTTTGCTCTCTCTCTCTGTGAGCTTCTTATAGGTATATAAAATTGTTATACACTGCCCATTCTGTCCACCTCCAAAAGCTCCATAATTAATTGCAGGATACTTCCCTACTATAGTGTATAAGGAACATGATGCGGGTAACATTAGAAAGTACTACTTAAGCAAAGACAAGTTGTGTGTTCATGGTCTACAGAGTTGTGTGAATCAAAGAAAGTTAAACTCATGCCCACTATTTTGCTACGGTACATACCTCCACAAAACTAAAGGATTGCCGGCTCGCACCGTTGACTAAATAACTTTTTTTTTGTTTAGCCTCTCGGAGGTGAGAAAAAGAGGAAAGGAAAGAGGATTAATGAGGACTACTCTTTTTTGGTAGGGAAACGTTGAAGAGATTGATTGAGTGAATGAAAGCAATAACTGGTTGCAATTAATGCCATGCCTTTTAGCCTTTTTGTTTTGTTATTGCTATTTTATTACTCTCCCTTTAAGCTTGATGTAACTCTTAGCGCCTTTGTGCCCGATTAAGAACAAGTTCGGTACAAAAGGGTAACATTATCCTGTGTATAATGTCAGGGAACTATATATGGGCTTGCCGTCTCCTCAATGAATGTAAAAGCCGTGTTCGGAACAAGTATTAATGAGAGCTCTTTTGATCCAATTACGGCGGGAATTTAGTGACACCAACCACCTCCGTGTGTGCAATCACAATGCACACGGAAAACTCGTGAGATTTATAGTAAAAAATTGAGTAACTCGTTATCTTTTAAGCACTATATTTTGAACTCGATTGGTGGCGAAAATGTAGAAAGGCTATAGCAAATTAAGAGATGAAGCCACTCGTTGACGCGGTTGGGTCCTTTTATTTGAGATTCGGCTCATTTGGGAGTGTGCATATCCGCCAAAAAGTCAAAGTTATATTTCATGTCTCTCAACCCTTTTTATTGCATGTTTTTTGTACGCAAAACTTGCTCTTATATAATGGAGAGTGGTGTGCCGACAATGTTTCTTTTTCGCAAACGCTTTCTACACATTATCTTAAACAGTTGATAAGTATGCGGTGTGGAAGCCATGAGCATTTTATGTGGCTGCGGTAGATCATCTGGGTGAGTAGAGAGGGTTGTCACAATGACAGTTGTAATGGTTAATTTACATGCATTGACTGCGCTTTTAATTTCTTTGAGACAAGACGGATTCTTCTCCTTTGTTTTCCTCAAACCACTTGACCATTCATGTCATGCTTACCTTCGTAATGTAGACATCTCTTTGGGACCAACAATAATATGACTTCACCAAAAAGGAATCTCCTTGTAATGCTAGGAGGGATAGATCTCCGAGAAAATATAGCAGCAAACTTGAGACAATTTCTCTTTGAGAGCCTACCTACACTTGAGTTTTTTTCCTCCTACACACTCGCAAACAAGGCGGTGGTTATTCTTCCATAACTTTGCTTAATTTGGTTCAGCACACAAGTAAACAGCTTCATGTTATATTGAATTTCTGAATTTACAAGGAGATAGATACACGGAAAGATTGTTGATCGTGATGGCACACCTTTTTCATGCGAGTACCTATCTTTGAAATATTTGAAATGCGACAAGGAAACCTGTACATTACTCATCTTTGCTGTGTTTGCTGAGTTGCCTACAGCCATACCAATGGTGAGGCCCCTCATCAGCATTTAAATTACTTAATCAGTAGTGTTCAATCAGGAGGTAATGTCTTCATCGAGAATGTCTTGAAGTGACCTGCAGCGGTGATTAACGAATTCCACATCAGTGCATCAATTTTTAAAGTACTCACCTCGATATAATTCACCTATAGTAGCACGATATTTGTCTGTATATTCGACGTTGACTGATTGAGAATAACGTGATAATAGAATATAAGTTATTTTACTAAAAGTCTGCATTTATATGCTGCAGCGATATATTTTGTATGGTTCTCAAAGGGTCTCTTTGCCTTCCGAATAATTATATAGAGATTAACGTGTAGCAGATTAGTTTTATTCGACTATTATTAAACTAATATTTGTGCAGGTAAATGTACAGGTAATGACCGTGTTGGACAAGAAGAAACAAATACTTCAAGAAGTTACTCATTAGACCGTTGAGTGAGTGGTCATCAAGCGCACATTAAAATAGTTGTCGAGAGACGCACTTTATAGTGTGAGTACTCAAAATACATGTGTCGAGAGTGTAGATATGCAAAACTGTCAATAACGGAATGAGAGATGATGGAGTTGATACGACGTACAAGAGCAATAAAATAAATTACACCACCTGCTACCGTTTGAATGAATGAAGGAAGATATTTTCTTTAAGTGTGGGAGCATGCACAAAAACAAACAAATCGTGTGCGTATGTTAGAATTATAGGTTGGATTTATCGGTCCGTCTGTCTCAAGTTTTTTTTAAATCCAATGATATTTTTTTAAAATAAATCTGATAAAAGTATAGAAGCATTGTCGGTACCGGTTTTAAGCGTTTATTAACAGTTTCTTATTGTTTCACATTAATACGGTGAGTTGAGAAACCACCTTAGGAATGTGCTGATGACTATTATGTACTCATATTTAAATACAAGTCCATTTTTGACGAGAAAGAGGGTAAACAAGCGTGGAAAGCATTTTACTTTCTTTTCTCTGTATATCGCGCTCAATCATTTGTCGGTGTAAAGTGAATTTTACTTTACTTGACTTTTAGTGGTATTTAATTGGTAGTAAAAGTTTTATTACGGTGCAGAGGCGGAGTTGGTGTGCTTTTGTACGCCAAAGTAATGACTCCCTTTACCCCTTTTCCCTCTCGTTTCGCTGTTTGCTTGTTTGTTTGTATTGAATGTGGGTTCGTGTGTCTTTGTGTGTATCTTTCTTAAATGTGTAACATGCACAGATGCTCATCAAGAGTGAGCAGTGAGTAAAGAGAGGATGCAACCAACAAATATAACCTGTTTGCACTTCTTACTCATTCTAAAATGTTCTCTACAGAGTGCAAAGCAATAAAATGAGAGATGGAAGGAGGATTATGATTTTTCAGGATTTTTAGAATACTTCTCATTTTATAGTAGCTCCTCCGGTTAGGTATATAATACATTTACACTGACCACCTTGCTGTAGATGGACACAAATGATCAAAAACCGTGATTATGCAACGCGGCAGCTATTTTACGTAGATTAATAAGATATGTGCGAGGAATGAGCTGTTACTTCAACACATAACATATAACAGAAAAATCCTTAATGATTAGAGAAAAGGAAAGGCTATAAGCATGTGAGCAACTGGAGTAAACATTAAATATGAAATTGCATTCTTTTAAAGGATTTTCGTAAACCAACTAATACAAATCGATGTCGGATGTTGGATAGTACCACTAAATATATTAAAATTCTTTATTTTCACTGCTCGAGCAGAAAGGTTTATTTTGGTGAGTTTTGGTTGAGTAGGGAATTTTGCTATTTTTATAATATTAATGGACATTTTCGTGATAAAATGTGTCTTTTAATATTATTCAAAAACAAACATACTGCATTAATATTTGTATTCATTAAAAATCTAAACAGTTGGCTACTGTATTAGTCCGGCTTCGATGCGTAATTGAAATGTGGATTTTATCGAAGCGTTTAGAATATTATATTCCATATTGTTTATCCGAATTCATCACTGCGTAAATATGTCAAATCTCATAATGTGTCAATTTATTGTACAAACTGAAATGCAAACAGAAAACTTGTATATAATATTTCTAAAAAAATTAAAATAGGTTTATTATGGTTATTTGTATTTATATCCAATTTCTTCCATATGAAGGCATAAAAATGACGTGTGGGTACAAAGAATTACTCAATATTCCTCAACCATTGCTATGTGAAACCCTTTTATTGTAAAATCCTGCATTGACAAATTGGACTTCACACCAGCATCAACTCCAAATGTTCCGTCAAGCAGCTTTAAATCACAATATGTGTACCACCTCACACGAGCCGTAACTTATTGGAGCAAACAAACCGATCCTCTCAAAAACTCTAAAGTCCAACCCTTTCCCTTTGTTGGAGATATACGTGTGAAGACTAGAAAATAAGGGTTGTTCTCTCTTCCTCGTCTGAACATGTGCCACTGTCCATCATTTCTCTTTCTGTGTATTGTGCCCCAAACTCACTTTCAATTTTCATACATTTTCCTTCGACACCTCACAAAGAAAATCCGGCCTATTTACAAAAATACTTTACAATAGGGATTGTATTACTGTCGACCCCATCTTGTTAAAAATGGATAATGCTCAATGCACCCGCCTTTCTATTTACATTTTAGAGAAAAACGAGTTCAACCCTTTCGAAAATATTGGCTCGAGCGGAGAATAAACCTGAGCTCCTGTTTACTCCTCAAATGTATTTACACCAATAACTGAAACAAGTGAATTACAACCGGAGCAGACGGGGCAAGTAATAATTTTCTCTGGATATTTGTTTAGACAAGTGAAGCATGGACCATGACGCAGGAAGACGGAGAAACACCAGGCTTCTCTCTCTCAAAAAATACACACAAGCGTCCATAAGTAACCATTTTGATACTCGGATACCGTGACAAGCCTACAAAATGCGGGGCAACGACTATCTAAAGGTAAATCTAATTTTTTATCATGTGCCGACACAAACCGTGTAATTTGTACTTGATGCGAAACTCACAAAACGAGGACAAGTGCACTACTCTTATGTGGGATGCTTGTTGTTACTCGTAATTTTTCTCTGTAACCCTTCTGAATTATCGATTCGATTCCAAAGGGTGTTAGTCATAGCACGCATAATTTTCTCTTGTTTTTCGTCTCCCTGTCTCAAAAAAAATTATTCCAGTTGCCACATATTTCATGGTTGACATTGTCGCTTGCATCATTCTCGTTCCAAGCCCTGAACCAAACCTCTGAGGTATGTTTTCTCAACGTGCTCCAACCATATTGTTTGTAATACATTTTGGGATAACTAACGTGAAATTCATTTATCAAATGTGACAAAAAAAAACTGGTACTCTTCCATCCGCATTTTCGTTTTTTATGTGCTCCGCACATATATCAACGACAGTCGACAAGGATGCATACGATTAACGTGTGTGCACAATATATCACCACGCGAGCCTGGGAATCCTGAGTTTTTTCCTCATTCTCTTTTAATCACTACAGTCTTGCGCTCTGATATGCGACGATAAAGAGTTGGAATGAAGTGAAAAAACAACAGATCGTAATGAATACACGGAAAAGTGTATAAACAATCTTGCCAGCATGTGTCTACCGGGTTTTGTGCGGTGAGCTTGCAATGAATTTAACTTTTCTCTATTTCAAATAAAACATGCCGATAGACCTTTGACTGAGAACATAGATGAGCTTTTTGTTCCGAACGAAGTTATAAGGTGTGCAAACCTTTTCTAGTGTGCTAGACCAGCCAAAAACGTGTGTAAAGCGAGCCAAAAAACGAGAAATCCATGTTCCTCTTTTTAAATGCAACCAACTCCAGTTTGCATGCATTTTTATACTTTTTTGTGCTGAAACAATGGAAATACTAAGCGTAGTTTAGGAAAACAACAAAACCGCAGCCAAAAGCCAGTGTCCGCAGCACCAATTCTGTCACTGAGCTCGTTTTATCATTCCTACAACACTTCACATAAATGTACCTGTGACTTTGACAGTTCTTCGGCTCAATTCGCAATTTAAATGAAGTACCGTCGAAAATGTGAGTGATTTCAAAGGAGACACTTGGCTAGTCTCATGAACACGTACATGCATTATGGATAGGTTCGGGTCAGCCAGGTCATCAAAATACTACATCATCGCCAAGTTCATGGCGAACACTCGAGTAAATTGAAAATTTTCACACAACTTTTTGTCTCAACTCTGAGAAATGGGCTGGAGCAGCCAACATTTGTAAAATATTGTCGTTATATATTCCACAGCGAAATCACACTTTTTATATATTCATGTGTCTAAAGCGCACTTTGAGTATGTTTGCTTACAAAAATATCCCACAAAAAATAACCACCAAGACAGTAGCGACGCTGCTACACGAACAATACATTAGGCATAATGAAACTTCATGGACTTTTGAATGCAGCCGTTTGTATTTGATACTATCTGACTATCTGTCTGTGAAAGGCATTCTAAAAATGTACCTAATGAAAGAGTGTCTCCTCCTCATGCACTCTGCGGATTAGGCCTAAAACATCTTTAATAGTCTTATCGTGAATACGCGCCTAAGCACCCGAAATGACGATAAGACGCTTTCCATGTTATTTCACATCAATCCTATTAGAAGCTCATGTGAAACCTAATTCATATAAATGCCAGAAATCAATTAGCTCACTTCTTCCAAGGGGAATGCAAAAAGATGAAGAAAAGACTCAGAGAAGAAGATTAGCAAGAGAGTGCACACACACTGTCTCTCTTTTGTCACTATGAATGAAGTATTCATCTGCTTTATAGCAAAATCCTCCATATATCCAATGTCTGCTCTTTGAATATCATGTTGCCAATCACAAACCTCAAAAAATATACGCTCATCGACACCCCACAGTGTTGTGTAATATAAAACGTTGTCAGCGTTAGAGAATTCAAGAAGGTTGAATTGAATCAGTGTGTGAAAAATCTGCTACTTCTTGCTGTTACTCCTTTTGGTTTCGTTATACAACTCTTGTGATACAAGCTTTCAGTGTTTAAGTGTGTTACCACCATCACATTGGTATTTTGCTTGTATCCTCTTCTCTCAAATCGCAGCCACGAACAAGCTAAGAGCATGAGCGTGTTGATTTTTTTTGTGCAGTCATACATTTACTTACAAATGTTCTTCAACTTTTTTTGATATTGAGTTGCTGGATATTTCATCTTGTGTGAAATCTGGTAATTTATCGTTTGTTGTGGTTCAGTCAAGAGGCTGAGCAAGGCAGTTCTCGTTACCCTGCTTTTTGTTGTAATAACACTTGAATGCATAAACAATTCGTGTACAATGTCGCTTTGTGTGCGAATTAGTGAAAAAACACAAGTGAAGCATGGTACAAGAGTATATAGGAAGAATATATAATGTGGCTTTGTTGCTTACAGATTTGCATGCTTCCACACACACTCTTCTTGTTGTTCCACATATTTCTACTTTTTTCAAAGAAAAGGATATGAAATATGCATTCGTATGTTCAAGTTATGTATGAGGGCAAGCTAGACGTTTCATTCAGAATCTTGTTTTTTATGAGTTGCAAATTTTAACGTGCTTTTCTTAAATGAAGATGTCATGTGGAGTTATGTTGCAGTCGGTCACATAGATATGCAAACAATTTTAATCAAAGGGATGCCTTTCAATTTTTATACGGTAAGAATAAGTTGTATTATATGATGTGCATAGATAATACATATTAACACGTCGACAGATTTCAGCAGGGTGACCTGCTGACTGAGTATGAAGTATACGCTTTTATTAAGTGATAAATTAAACGAAGCTTCAATTTTGTTGGCAATCGCTCTTCAGTGAAAAATAAGTGTGCTCGTTATTGTTCCTGAATGTCCTCCATTTTAGATAAACTTCTCAGAAATCATATTATAGAGAAAGGTAAACATTTGCATCATAAATTGATTAAATCACTGGTGGATAACAAAGAAAAATCAGTTTGGTTGACCTACGTATTAATAAATTTTGACAAGCCATAAAGAGGTGAATGAATTTATTCATTATAAAAATTTTGGAATTTTGCCCTGATATTTTGTACTTAAAAATAATTACGCCAAAAGTTATGGCAAAATAAAATGTTGTTTTATGTCCAACAATTTTTAAAAGTTATTTCAATTTTCAGATAGGAGAAGTAAAAGTAATTGTGTTTAAATTTTCTGCTGAAAGTGTTGGGAATTTAAACAAAGTACAGATGATTTTTATGTATTTTCTCATGTTCATACTGGAGTGTGGTCTTATAGTATCCTCAAGTACCCTTTATAATATACACCGGGTGATTAGATAGACATGAACCTGAACTGAAAATCCAAATACGAGTAAAGTTATCTAATATGCAAAGGGTAGACAATGTTTCTATGATGGCCACCTACGTTGCTGTCTACGACAAATGCACAAGGTCAGACGGGCTTTTTTAAGTGAGGGACTGCAAGTAGCTTGAAATCGCATGTTTGCGAAGGTAATATGTGGGAATTCTACAGATTTCGATAGCAAGCATCAGTCCAACCCTCGAGCAATTACATACAGTACATCAAAGTTAGGTTGGCGTAAGCACCTAATTCCACACAGCAGCAAGGACATTTAGTATGTTGTTGCAGTAAATCTCAAATCAAGGTACGCACTCATCACCTCTCGCATTTCTGTGAAGTATCGACATACAATTATGATAGACTAACCGGAGCAGTATATAATAAGTTGTTTGACAACAATTCATTACCGTTGCTCTGCAAATAAACACACAATTATCAAACCTAACTGCCTTTCATTATCAACAAGAGTGCTGTACATCACACTGAACTACTCCTGCTACAGGCCTATCAATATTTTTCAGTTCACTTGCTTCCATTTTATCTGGTAGTGGTTCATCAACTTTTCATACATTCAATTACTTTATTTCTTTCATGTTTCGAGGTCTATCAAACACATGGAACTCACTTTTATTCACAGCTACACACAGTTCGAATTATATTAGCAGAATGAAGCTTGAAACGTATTTACATTATGTATATTCATGTGAAGTTTTCGTGAACAATAGCTGCACTCCTGCCAACAAGTATAATTTTCAGCTGAGAATAAAAAAAATTCCTAGAACTCTCACACTGTTTCTGTTTTCAGGAAACAGAATTCAATACAGATATTAAATTTTGCTGGAATACTCAACAGGGTACAATGTCCATATTGACTCCCATTTCGGCTATTTATGTCATCTATCATGATTCTGCATTCCAATTCCAATACATATTTACAAGCGCGAAAAACAAGCGGGGTGAAAAAATGATGTTTTCTTGCATTTCTTGAGGAGCCATGTAAATCCCCGTACATCCACATAGGAATTTCCATCGAGAGAAACGTAATTCCTTTATTCCCATATGTAACCCACTATAATCCCACATAATATGTCATATCATCCTGGATAATGTTACATCACATTATCCTTCACCATCATCATCATCGAAGTGAGTTTCTTACGCAAGCACTTCACTCTTTTTACTTCCAAAAAGTGTCTGCAGACTGTAGACATTATTCCATCACATCATGAAGATGACGGTGTGTGTGACAACGCAGCCAAAACGGAGGATGGTGTGGTGATGATGATCATCACCTCCGTTATGCCATGAATTTTTTTGAGAAGATGCTTTATGTGCGTCTCTTACACTCTAGGAGAGTGAATCGAATGCCGTGAATTTCTGGGGATTGCAGTTTTAAAAAAATTGAGCAAAAGGGGAAAAGTAAAGAGCTTACTACACACGAAGAGTGAGAGTCAAAGTTGATATAAAACATGAACATAAAGCATCGGGTGGAAAGAAAAAAATGTGAGAAGTTGGATTGGAGCACATTAGAGATTTATACGAAGACGAGCTCACATTCTCGGCCGTCCTTCCCCACACAATATTTCGTTTGAGCTACGAGCTGAGTGAGTAGTGTGATGAATACAGGCACAAGCTCTCACTATTGTACATCATGCATTAACGTTCCGAGGTGGGCAGGCTCATAGCTCTTGCGTTTCGTTTTGTGGGCCTGACTGATCTAAAGTGGTTATTTGCAGCCAACTCCTTGCTCCTCCGCTACCAAACAGTTCTCAACGATATACGCCAATACATGTGTACACATCGCGAACACATTGCTTTACTGGTGATTGTGCCGCGCGAGTCGTAACTTATACATTTTCAACTGTGCATCTCTCTCCAAAAGGCTCCACAATCCGTAATATAAAATGTGACGACGACACAAGCCGTATATTCCACGTATACATTGAGAGCTGAAAAGCACATGAGAAGCCCTTCGCATTAAAACAGCTCTCTTTTTCTTATGGAATTTGACAAAGGCTTTGGCTTTTATATTTTACTACCAATACTCCGTCCGTGTGTGCTCCTCTCTCCGTGCCTTCTTGTTTTTTCACTCTCGTCTCATGTTCCCTACCTTACCATTCATTCAAGCTCTTATTCTCATGTATACATTCCCAATTTCAAGGCATATTATTTTCAATGTAAGACTCTCTCTTGTATCTATATGCATGCTCGTAATTTCATAGAAGAACAGAACACCACTAAGGTTCTCTACTGCCATTACATTACTCGAATAATACAGCATTTTGCTTTGTGTCTTTATAGTAAAAAACCTGCTTTGCTTACGAGAGACCGTGGCATGCTTCTCTCCATTTATTGCATATGGAAGTTGTGCTCGCTGTTGAAAAAGCGAGTCTAGCTGGATGGTGATCCTTTTTTTGGGCCATTATTATCACCAACACCATAAACTACTGTTCGTCTCACCACCACCACAACTCACTTCTGTACAAGACGTTACCTCATCGTCATCATCAAAAGAGAGACGCACACAGACAAGAGCATCTCGTCATTATCATCTAAGCCACACATTATTGCATTTGTACACACACGACACTCCACATTTTTGTCCCGGTAACTTGAATTGTCCTTCTCAAGTCGAACAGAGATAAATATTCACTTACATACTAATCATGCTCTCTGTTCGCTAACACAGGATAGCATTGTTGGAAAAAACTACCTGTTTTTCACTCAGTCACACTTTTCCTCTCAAATTCGACTTGACCGAGGAGCATGAGATACATCACCATTTTCCCTTTGCATGGTTCCTCTCTTTTAAAAAAATAAACTGAAGCTTGTCACTGCTTGACATTCTCAGGGGTCAGATCATTGTTCTGGAGACGTGTGAGACTCTTTCATTATCTGCTTTCACAAAAGAAACTCCCTTTTGAAAGGGCAGTCATTTTTTTTCAAGAAAAAAAATCTACAAAATTTAGGGCACATAAGTTTCTTGTTCCGCTCCCATTTTCAAATCAGACATAAAACATTTTGTAAAGAGAACCGAAAAGAAAGCAGCCCAAAGTCTCAACTCCCTCATTTTTCGCAGCTGTGTGGGACATCAAACACGTTGTTGTCATTCATCGGGAAACGTGATACTGGACTCTTAAAAATCACAACAACTCCGCCTACACTTGTGGCTTCCTGTTTCTTTATATAAACCTACCGCTCTCACAGAAAGACGTGCTGATCTACACAAAAAAAATAGTTCGTGCTACAGTGAAACTTCACAAAGTATTTGAGAAGTCGTGTAAAAGAAAGTTTGAGTAAAGTGATGAACAATGGACAACGTGGTTGTTTTACTAACATGGACACAAAATCTGTCTGCATGCATCTCCCTCCTTTGCATGTGTGTCAACTGTTTTGAATGAGAGCAGAAAAAAGGTGTTGAAAAAAAACTCTTAGAAAGTTCAAAGCAAATATCAAGGCCAACACTGAATCATCAAAGGTAAGAAAAAGTTTTTCTACTCTTTTCTTTATCCCATTCACATGTAAATCGACTCTCATCAAGAAGCTCACCAAAATAAGATCATGTGTCAGGAAAAAAAGCATTCCGGTAAACAATATGTGAAAAACACAGATTCGATTAGGGATTGTAAGGATTAAACTATCATTTCCATCCATAAACATGGGAAACTTTTGATGTAAACATATGCATAACTTAAACTCAACTCGAGACGCCATCAGTTCTCGGGGATCTCCCACGCGTTTGTAAAAAAAGTGAGAAAGAAGGATTAGTTTATGATGATGGAAGACAACGTAAAAATTACTCTTCCATCCTCCTCTCTCTGAATTTTAAAGATCATTCTTCTGCTTTCTATAAGAGCATCAGGAAGACTGTATAAGCCGGCTTTTGAAAAGTAAAAGAGGCTTCTTACACACTCACAGCCACTTAGCGGGAGAAAAAGGCAGAGCATTTATTTCTCGGAGAGAGGCAGAAAAAAGGGAAAAGGAGCCCCGCAAAAGTTATGTGAAAAGTTAAAGTTATGGCTGCTGATAATTCCTGTTGAGTATTTTTATGTACTGTGTAGTTGTGCCCTATGGTCCCGTAACATGATCCTCTGTTCGTGAGAGCAAGTGAGAAGCATAAAGCAGCCGCAAGTACGATGGGCTTGAGGTTTCTCAAATGCTCCAACTTACTCACTCTCTCACTCTCTGCTAATGGTACATGCACTACATATAAAATTCTTGGGAGTGTAAACACGACGGAGAAAGGGAGTGTTGTGATACATTTTTTGTGCTCTTTTCCCCGGTTACTTGTTTCCTTTCCGAAGAAGAACGTTGTTTTCTTCTTTTTTTACTTTGTAACCCAGTTCAAAAAGAGAGTGAAAGGGAAAGACATGAAATACGTTTGAAAATCAGAGCACGAACAAATTGTCAGATATATTTGTTTGACTGAGAAGAAATGAATTAAGTGATAACGTCACCCATTTTGCGGTTTTCCAGTTATCGTCATTTCCCATTGTTTTCATTCAATTCTCACATTTCTGACGGTCACAAAACACAATGACATACGGAATGGGGAATGAGAGAGTAAAAGGATGAAAAGGATTTTTAGGACGAGTAGTAGACAAAGAAAGTCACGTTTCGCTCTGCTAGGGTCAAT
>JAHZMW010004184.1:0-56676 GCA_027743745.1 Alloscopus bannaensis | reverse complement strand
TGACTCAAACCGTACCTTTTACCTTTATTTCTCATGAAAGCAGCTCATAAGCTGAACCATGCTGTCTCTCACTATAAAAGCGTAAATCTGACTAATAAGAATTGCCCACTTTGTTGTTTGACTTTGACTAACACAGAACCTCTGCCGAGTTGTCCTTTGCCTTATTTCTTTATCGTGCACAAATCCATACCGCACATTCATTTCTCGTATTAAAGACACATCTTAAATTTCCGTACATAAACCCTAAATCATCATACAGTCTTCTCTTCGAATATCATCACCAAAGTTTAGGTATCTCCCAGTACCGTTCTTAAAATTTTTGACACCTCTCTCATTTCATTTGGAATATCTCAACTTTCACTCGGCAAGGCCATTTAGGCATACAGAGTGTGAACCTGACTGTAACGTGACAAAAATAATAAACTGGGATTTCTTTTTTTAGTTTACACATTTTCGCTTTAAAAAATATTACCACACAAATAGCCACTGCCGATTTCGGGATCTTTGACCAAAATTTCACATTTTGAAACATGCCCTCTCAGCATTCCCTTTCTCTCTGCCACTTCTCACGCTCAGAGTTTGAAAAATATTGAATGAAAATAGTTTCGAAAACGCTACTTTCTTTTCTTCTTTGTGATATTGAACTTTCATTTCTAAACTATAAAGCATATTTTTATGCAAAAATCCAGCTACTAGACAAAAACTTGCATGTAAAAAGTGAAAATTCTTTAAAAGAAAAGTGAAAAGTTTTGTTTTCTCACTCCTTTTTAGGGAATAAAAACCGTACACATCGTCAGAATAGCGAATGCGACTGCCACCTTGCCGCAAGAGAAATGCGAAAGGCATACACACATCAACGCATTGTTAGTTTTACAATATTTTCCAGGGTCTTTTGTTCTATTCACTCAAACCCGGGTGTTGCTTCAAGGAGCATATTCACAAACTGAAATGAATCGTTCACCCTCCCTCCTAATGGGACTCTCACATGAAACACATTATTCGCCAATCCAACCAAAATCTGAGCAGATGCCGAGCGTGCGAACCGACAATGAAACAAAAAAGAATTTTGCATTTTTTGCCATATAAAAAGAGCGTGTGGGGTGCGAATGAGTGGACAAAAGGACTCTTCACATTTGCCATCAACACCAGACTTTGTTTTATTTTCTAACTTTTGCAAAAATCTGTTTTATACTTTCTCTCCCACAATGTGCGAGGGTGTACAACTGCTCTTGAAGGGAGGAACAAAGGATCTTTGAAAGTATAAAGCGACAAAGCCAGTCAACACGAAACGCATTAACACGAATTTCAAAATTTCACGTAGTTTTTTTTCTGGTTGATAAATGAAGGGGTTTTGGAAATGCACACGAGTACAACTACGGAGAAGAGATTTATGTTGTCTAACCTTTGGTTAGGAACCGACGGTTATGGATGTGTATGCCTGGAGTTTGGATTTCCGGTTGAGACAGAGAGTTTGATGTTGACAGCAGAGTTCTGGAATATTTGTTCATTGAAGCGGTGTAAATGAGTTGCGGGCGTGAATCCGCAAACACAATTGATACGAATAAATCTTTTGTGTACGCAAAAAATATGTAGTTTCTCCTTCCATATCTGATATATTGAAATCTTCCATGCAAGCTCCGTAATATCCGCTCTGCCCCCACCAGCGGAGTCCTAAATGACATTCGTGTCTCCACCAAATTTTTTTACAAATGAATGTAGGATTTTTGTAAGATCAGTTCCAATCAGCCAGTGATCACACACGTTACCCCTCTCCGCTTGTTCCTTCAATCAAGAGTTTTAAACAGAAATTGAGGAACTGACTGTGTGCAAGCCTTATTCCGGCGGGTTTCCAGAGAAAGTCGAGACACGAAAAGTTTCTTCCAGATTTAATTTTTGAGGCGGTAGAAGAGTTCACAGCCGGTTCTTTGCGGCCTTTCGACCAACCCAAGAAACTCCATCGCTCTTCTCCTTCCTCTCTTCGTTTACTGTGATGTATTATGTTGTACACCACACGTCTTCATGCGTCGGCTTACGATTTGTAATCTGATTGAATGACGGCGATACCCTGAGAAAGACTTCAAAAGAGAAAGTGAGAAAAAACTACCCGAACGATATGAGAGAGAAGGAGCAAGTCAATTGAGAACATTTCAACTTTTCTGTGGGCTTGTTTGTGTGTACACAAACGCCAGCTTGATGCCAGCGGAAGCATGAGAGGAAAGAGGAGAAAGTTGAGAGAAAGTTTTCACTCTGACTTTCTCTACAGATTGCTTTCTCACCCAGTCATTTCAACGTCGAGGAGAGAGAAAAAAGTAAAAGTAGGAGAGTGTTTGCAGTTGCTCATTCTTCACTCTTCTCTATTCTTCATCAGATTTCGGCCTCGCTAATAACTCACCTTCCTCTCCTGCGCGTGCTCCTCGTTATAGAACAGAAGCATATAGAGTCTAGGAATTTAAAGTATCCCAGACTTGATCTTCCCTTCTATACGATTTGCAAAAGATTAGCCATTTGTATTGGAGCTAGGCATTTTTTTACAAAGGAGGTCAGTGAGCTGTATTGATTTCTTTTATTCTTTCACTATTCTGCAACTTCATTTCATATTCCATTAATAAATATCATTCAAATTTTCATCGCCAACTACAGCTTACAAATCAGGCTGCCTGTATTATGCTAAAATATTTTTTCGATTTCCATTCTTTCGGCGACGAAATTTGCGACCTACTCTTTAATTAAAACATTCCTCGTTGAGCAAGCCCATGTTTTGAGTGAGTAGGCGAGTCGAGAGAGATGTGTAATTTTATCAAAAATAATTTAAGCAATTTTTCCTCTGAAATTAGAGAATCCCGTTTTTGCCATGCACGGTTGAGGATATGATTTGAAAGGATTGTGAAGCTGGCGAAAGTAGAGAGGTGCCCCAAGGAGAAATGTGAATTAATTCGGAAATTCGAAGCGGAGATGCCTAACGGTTGTTTTGTCACAGGCATGCTACACCGTGCAGTGTCTTTCCGAGTCTCTCTTTGTGAAATCAGAGACTTGAGACTGCCAACCGAGACCCTTTGTATGGGATTCGAATGTGTAAAGAGAACGCTCTATATGGCCAAGAATTTTGTTCAGGGTGGAATAAAACCACACGCACACTATGCCACAATCGAGTTTCCATAAGCTAGCTCGTTGAAAAAACTAAACTCACAGGATAATGATCGCAGTCCTGCTGCTTTCACGAACAGAGCACATATGCCTCCTATCGTCACACTTCAGCTTGTTTTCATTTATTGACTGCAAGGCGCACAAGCACGCTTTCACCGGATTGTGAGTTTAACGTGACAATGTGCTTGGCACAAGAGCACGAATTCCTCGAGACTATTACTCCGCTAGTTCGATGAGGACTTTCTCTTTAGCTGTCTCTCTCTTGCTGAGAGTGCGTCCAATTAAACTCACCACAACGTGTCGTGGCATACATAAATATTAACACCTTCTATCTACAACTCCCTTCAAATTTATCTGCCTCTTATGTTTTTTCTATCTCTTCACGACATGGTTTTCGACTTCTCAAGCCTTCGGCAGTCAAAATCTACGTGTTTTACAAAGTGGAGAACATCGCTACAGCGTGTGCATGTTTGTAGATCTCACTATAATAAGAGGAATGCTCAGAATGAGGAGACGGTTTGCAGGGAACATGTGAGCATGAATTCTTTCTGGAGATGTGATGTCGTGACATTTCAGTGAATTCTCTGCTGACTCGCATATTAACAAGCCGGCAGCCATTATTTGCGACTAGATACGTATAGTTTATGAAGAGCCTCTTCAGATTATTTCTGCGCTTAATGGAGATGGAGATTGCTAGAGTTCGCTTGGAGGGATGCAAGTCAGCAGCTCAATTATTGGGGCCATAGAAGCAGAAAAGTGAGGAATTTTCTTATTTTTTACCTTCGAGTCAGTCTTCATGGGCTGAAATTTCATATCGTTGGTGGACATTTTCGGAAGTGCTAGTTTTTCCTTTTCCGCTGCATCACCATACCTATCTTTCCGGAAGCGCTGGATTATATCTCATCTCAGGACATTGTGATGTTCGTGCCATCCAACGGCCAGAAGCCAGTGACCACGGATGAGGATGTATGACCAATATTGGAGTTTTAGCGACATGGCGTCTCGTCACGTCCTAACAAAGATGAAGTAGCTTTTTGGGCCATGGAAAAGGTTTCAGGAAAAAGTTCTGCTGATTTTGGCACCAAAGGGCTGCATGTCAGTTTCTAATTTAGCGGTTTCAAATGAAGGTATCAAAATCGTGGTTAAAAGTGGATGGGCCGCTGTAAACAGACATTTGACCCCGAAATACTATCCTTACTTTTATTATCAAACCCTGAAAACAATGGTATACCTATTCTGGGAAGACTTGCGGAGCCCTCAATACATCACAAACTTAAAGAAACCCATATTTTTATGAAAAATAAATGCAAATTCTCTCCCTTTCTTTCTTTTCTTCAACCATTTATCGTTTTTGGCAGAGGAACAAGTAAGGAGTGAAAAAGTACATCATCAGACTGTCTTCCCTATTTCCAGAGTTTTTCTCAAGAGATTTTTTTTTTAGCAAATCTCCATTCTCTGGTGACTCTACATCGAAGATAATAGGAATCCATTCAGTTCGTAGATTAGAATGGAAAAATATTCATATTGCGAAATAAAGGAGGAGAGAGAGAACGCGGGCGATGATTTGCTGAAGGCATTTCTGGAGAGTAATGCTTTCGCATTCATCAACCAAAATAAAAAGGATTAAAGTGAAAGTTAACGGTGCGTGAAAAGAATTGTAATTGCATTGTGCCTGCACACATCTCGACCACCAGTGGAAGCATACCCATTGAATACACTTAATTTTGTTCTTTTGTTGACAACTCGGTATAAAAGAAACTGCAAAAATGGCAACTTTTTTTGCTAAAAATGCTTCCGTTTTTTCTTCTTCCATAAGTCATTAGTACTGCATCTCTGCTTCTCTCGCATTAGAACTTTTTAAGGATACAATAAAAAACTCCACTCTCTTCTAACAAAAGGAAGCTTTACTCAGCTCGTACTCAGCACTCTTACAAAAAATAGTAACGCAGTCGAAGCGTATACAACAGCCTCTCGGCAGAGAATTAATGATAAAAAGTATGGGTGAAAGTTGTGATGTGATCCCGCACATTACAGGACTTTAGAAAAAAACATTATAAATCATGTCAAGGCCTATTTACCCGTCGTTTTAGAAAGCGAAGAGTATGAATGATCAAAAGAGTCTGATGAACCATTCGGTTTATGATGAATATGGAATAGAATGCCAGGATAATTGGAAGCAATTGGAAAGTTTTTTATAAACCTTATCATTCACTCCGAATATTGAATGGGAATGCAGGATCACTTGAGTTTGTGAAAATAAGCTATTATGCTTCATTATGTAGGAGAAAGAATCGAATCTGGAAATCGCTGGCTTAATTTTTATTCAGTTTATTGACCTGCCAGGGCAGACTGTTGAAAAGCAGTTTAAAAAAGGTTGAACTGCGAGCGAAATATGTTGAAGAGATGGAAATTTTGATACAGAGGACATCATCAACACCGCACGTCGAACTTTTGTTGATTTATCACTACAAGCTTTTTGCGGAAAGGCGCACGTCAGTTGTCAAACCAGCAATTTTTAATGGATTCCTAGCGGAGACCATGAGATTGCAGTGTGCACGCTCCATTTAACTAACTTCACAGAAATTGCGACGTCTCTGGCTGGTTGCCCTTTTAATAATGAAAAGAAAGGTTTGCTTCACGGCACTCGAACCAGGAGTACAGTACAGCGCAGTGAATAGAGAAATATGCGCGCGTCTCGGCTTCTCTAATTTACATTGTGTTATTCAACTTTCTCTTTTCCTCTGCTCACGTCCCCAGTGTCCCATTTATTTTTGTGAGTTAGTTAGGTTCATTTTCAGAAGCCCGCAACAACGGACGAACG
Source organism: Alloscopus bannaensis (assembly GCA_027743745.1). Lineage (NCBI taxonomy): Eukaryota > Metazoa > Arthropoda > Collembola > Entomobryomorpha > Entomobryidae > Alloscopus > Alloscopus bannaensis. The sequence continues at coordinate 50,711 of JAHZMW010004184.1, read as the reverse complement.
TTGCATCAGGCTGGAAAACGATTTTTCATGGGAGCTCAACTTATCATGCAAATATTAAACGAGCTGACTGGTTTACGAGACTTCTGCTTTCCCAACGTCTCTCCGAAACTGCGAAATTTCCCATAAATGCGTGGAGAGTGCAGGGTCGCGTTCTCTTCTTCTCTGCCTCCAACATTATTAGCTCCGCTGTTTTCTCTCAGAGCATATTACACGCTTCAACGGACGGATTCGCGTTGCATGAATCTTACCTCCTCTCCCATTCTCTCGTGGTGTTCAAGATTTCCTGTAAAATTGCTGTGCATGGCTTGCAATGAGAATGTTGCAAAAGTTATCCTTTTCCAGCGTGTGCGTTCCAAGTCTTCCCATAAACTTCAGAGATTCTTTACTTTCTCTTCCTTTTCGTTGAGTATACCAACTCCTGATTTTCCCCAAGGAATGTTCGCCTCAAGATAAACAAACTTTCGTCGTGAGAATCGGTAGAAGGAGGATAGACCAGTGCACTGTCCCATTGGGATGAGGCTCGTGAACGTCTGACACAAACTCCACAGGTTGGCCGTCACTGATTGATCTAGTGAACACAGGGCGGAGGCGACTTTCGAACAGGAAAAGCGCAGTTCAACAAGAGTCCTTTGCATGTGTTTCTGCAAAAGGTGAGCCTGAGGACGTATAGTTCTCGTCTAGTTAACCATTAAGGGTCGGCCCTGCAAAACGGGCAAAAGGTTCACATAAAAAAGAGGAACACATTTCCTCTTTTTTAGAACTTTGAAAGTTTACGAACTGCATTAATAAGAAATGAAAGCCGTAATTTTTAGTCGGAGGCAGAAAAAAGGACCACAGAAGCCGCAAGCAATTTAACGTGTAGTTCCACACGTTTGTGCTCCTTCAGTGGGGAAGAGAAAGTCAAAAGTGTATGGGTTTTTAGGAGCGCCAGAAGAGTCGTAATATCAAGTACCATAAAATAAAAAAGAGGGCTTAACAAGTGAAAGTTGTGTGGTTCGCTTTTTTACTGTGTACAGTACGTTTTCTTCTGTAACGCAAAATGGGGAGGGAAATAACACGGCGTTACACAAACGTAGTGAGGCAGAACTGAGAGAAAAGTTTTTGGGAAAAAATGAACATGAAACAAGGCAAAGTTCGGGGAAAGGAGGGAGACACAGAGGGAAATGGAGAACAGCAGCTTTCACCAATTCAATTACGCTAATCTAATAAGTTTCATTTTGTAGATTCTCTATTTTTTGCTGAGTCAACCACACACACTCTCACTCGCTTCCTCATTTGTCTCGGAGACACAAACGTAAAGAGGAATATCTAAGGTTTGTGTACGATGCAAAGCTCATAGTATCCTGAATTGATGATGAAAAAACTCATTTTGTGGTATTACCATCCCAAGAGTCGATGACTACTTCTCGTACGCTTAATGCTGTATATTATCCGTTTCCAACTAGAGAGGCGCGACACAGGCTCCTCTTTGTAGTTTGTCGAGGACAAGCACACCGGTAAGTACATTAGCCTTTTCTCGCTGAATCAAGTAATTTTACTGTGATCATCTTTTACGCAATACCAGCAACAATCTCGCTCAGCAGGTTTTTATGTGTACAGAACATAATGTGCAGGTCTGTAATTGGATTTGGGGACAGCAGAAACGCTCACAAGTAGCTTCACCAAGAGTAGATTAAAAAGAAACTTACGATTAGAAAACAAGGATTCTTAACTTGTATCAATGTGATGTCGATTGGTGTCCGGTATTAGATTACGGATAAAACATATGTCGCTTTCGCCACGCCGCTTTTTATCCGGCCGTTTCAAAATGTATATGGAATAATATTTCAATTATACAATCACAAAAATAGCAAGAGTTACTAACGTTAACATTATTTTTTCATTCAAAAGCGGTACTACGGTACCTCTATTAACAAACTGGCATCACAATCGTTGTAATAAGTGGAGGTGGTCGCAGTACAAAGAAAACCAGGGTTTTGTTCACGCTACTGGACCGCAGTAACAGTAAGTGTTTTGACTCCTTTGAATTGATAATCCTTAGAAGACGGTATTCTCACTGCACTAAAAGAAACAAGAGACACGTTCTCACCTGAAACTGTGTAATGGTAGCCTTGTAATGTGAAGTGGAACAACTACGGCATGCTGATAGTAGCACTTCGCTAGTTGCACCGATTTGATACTGGCACAAACACCAATTCAGAAGGTAGTGCTGGTGGAGACTAACCTTGTTACTATAAGTAATGAACAAATAAATATATTTTTGACACTACTTCGAGCCTTTTGCAATAAGTTCAATAAATTGAATTAAAACCGGCATTTTATTTGAATTTAGTGGTGACACAATTTTTATATTCTTAACCACAAGGATGTTACATTCCATGATTAGAATACCGATACTGTCACAAAAACAGAGAGACGAACTAGGGCTTTTAGAATTGAAGGCGAATGAAGCTTCTCAACTACACACGTCTTTACAACCCGCAAGGGAGCCTTGCCTTTGATGTACTTTTGTTTCCCCTTGGTTTTCTGAGAGGAAGGATGAAGGAGCAGGAAACTGTCGTGTTCATCATTTTGCTAATGATGCATCTGTAAAAAATGTGACATGCCATCCCTGTGTACACTCGGAGAAGCATGCATTTAACTTGGGGGAGTTTCGTCTCAAGTCTTAAAAGCAAACATGAAAAATTTACGAAGCCCTTATCCGGGAGTCACACAACAACGTTAAATCAGCAGAACGTGTGCCACAGTCTGGCATTGCATGCACCCTGTCTCGCATTTCTTACTTGGTTTCTCCGTATGACAGCGTTTAGTCAAGCAGGAAAGCGACAAAAACGGAATAAAACGTCTCTCTGATGTTTAGAGCGCCAGCGTTTATGGCAAAGTCTACACAAAACATAAAATTCCTCCAGCATCCAGCAGTTTCCTTCAAACTTTTAGCACGAGTCTTTTTCTCCTGACATTCTTGGAATGGTTTCTGCTAGAATACCCAAGTGTTTTAGCTTCTAAAATTGACAGACGTAAGGAAATTGGTCATTTCAACCAACCTCCACTTGCATACTGATACTGACATAGACAAACATTGGCTAAATATTATTTTTTATATACCTGTAACCTATAACGTTGACAAACATAATGTGGCACGCGCGACGACTTTCACCGGTCGTGTACACAGCTTGTAAACTACAATACAAGCAATCGCATATATGTATGTATGTATGCTGATTTTGCATGAAACACTACTCGGTGGAGCACAAAAGGTATTAGAAAGATGAGCGGAGGGGATGAGGCATTGTGAGAGAGTAAATGAGAAACCATAATATGGAGGATACGGGAAAACAACAATTTTAGTAGCAGCCCAAGCATTTTTCGGTAGCATATTATGTTGAGGCAAAAACGTTAGAAGCATCATCGTCTATCCATTATTTACTAGATAAGGCTATCCCTCCCCCTTAATTTGCCTCTTGTTTGATAATGAAGCGCGGTTGCTCACCAAGCTACTGTGAATGTACTGCAAAATTAATTAGGGCGGAAATCAGTTGTACAAGCGCAAGCGTATTAACAAGCAGCGAAGAATGTCATTCGGTGCATGATCAATAACTTTTGAATCTCTCGATAAAGTCCATCTTTACGAATGGAGGGAGAGCTTAAAACGAAAGTTTAGAGTAATTCCAATTCGTTTGATTCAGATTTACACGCGTCTGTCTGTCGATCCCAGTTTTACGAAGCAGCTTAACGCACAAAAATACTAGTGAATGGTTCTCTGAAATTCTCTCGGTCAGGATATCCTGTTCGGGAATAAATCACAGTTCAAAACCTCTCTCCCCGCATGTTGACGACGTACTCAGTGGAAGCAAAAGGAGGTCAAATTGACTCTCATGGAGCAGATTCGATCCTCTCTCCTGTGACTATTTTCACCACACACCCATAGATTGACCCTATCATGTTCCGATCTCTCTATTTCTGTCATTGGCAATCGGGAGAGATTGAGAACATTAGCCACTCAATCGTAGCTGCTAATGCGTCTCCATTAGTAAAAAGGAGTCTGTCTAGCTGAACATGGTTTTCGTTTCTACCATCATCGACCATCCCGGTACACGACGTATTCCTCCGTTCCGTTGACTCTTGAAATCTACAAGAAATTCCAAAGTCCCTCAACATTGCGTGGTTGGTTTTCAAAGCGCAAAGGCAAGCAGGATGAGACGAAAGCGTTTGTTTACTTACTCTTAACTCTTGAACACAAATAAAATGGAGCTCCAGTGAGGTGACTGATCTTTCCACATCGTCACTTCCAGAGTGAACGACTGTGAAGGACGTGAGCTTTTAAAAGAATTAAAAGTTTGAGTACACTGCCCCGCTACACACAGAATGCGTCCCTCGTTTTTTCGAAGAAGTAGTATTTTTGTTCTCATCAGTTTTTTTAGCATCTACAGTGCTGCGTTGATCAAGTAAGCCAACTTCTTCGTTGTCTTTTCAACATCACCTTTTGAATAATGAATAATTCATGAGTTTTTGATGACTTTGAAAGATAATTAACTCAGATTGTGACTCGTGTAGAATGTAGTATAAAAAATTTATACGTTACATTTTCTAGATAAAGACGAATATCTCTACAAAAGAGATAAATGCAAATGCATGTTTCAAGACCTGACCCCAAGAACACTGACCGGAGACTCACTCATAATTGTGCTTCACGAAGTTGTGCAACTTTCGACTATAGACAGGCATCTCACAGCCACAAGATGAGCACAATCATCTTCGTCATAAAACGGCATAAAAATTCCCATCAAACGAACCAAACTGCGCCATTCATCCTTGAGACGATCTCAGTGTGCGGAGGATGATTGGAGCTGGAACGAAGGCACATTATTGGCCCTCATCATCAAAGATGACTTGCCATCATATAGGCCATAGTAATCGGCAATTAGGAAGACATTGAGCGTCATCACTGGAGGCCACATCCAACTTTTATGCCCATCATTTTCCATATGAAAAAGAAATCCCATCTCGCAACTTTTTCCTAATATCCATAGATCGGCGAATGATCCATATTGAAGCTATTCCATTATGTTCCCCCATTTTTCTGTCTTTTTGCAAAAAGAAAGACGCCAGCATTGAGTCAACATTAAGCTACTTTTATTTTTAGCAAAGAAATGACGAAGGCAAGATGAGGAAGGAGACATTGTGAGGAGATCCTTATTATAGCCTTTCGCTCAGAAATGTTTTCGACTTGCCAAACTCATCATAACGGCAATTTGCCATACAGCATCATCATCCTAAAAAAACTGGAATATTATGTGTTTTAAGGACGCGCACAGTTTTAGAGTAGAATAGGATTTTTTGCTCAGCGTACTTTCTCCTCTAACTCAATTCTCGACGAATATGTTGGAGATGAGGAAAGCCATTGGCCAAAGTGCATGCTTGAAGGAGTAACTTTTCACGCAGAATGTCGGTGGGTTTGCGGTTTGTATGAATTGTATGTACGACTATGTCCGTCTACCAAAATGTCTCAACTATGAAAACACTACGTGTTTAGTACAAAAGCTTTCATGGCTCACTTTCTAAGTGAAGCATTTCCCAATTGCTGAATAATTCTATGTACAAGCTGAAGAAAAGCATCCGAATCAGTTTGCCTTAACCTCACAGCATGTAGTCACACTGTTCTTATATTCTGTTCGCATTGTAATTTTTTACATCAGCTTGATTAATTTAAAACAGTAACCGTATGAAATACAAAAACCCCGAATCTTACCGGTGGAAGGTTAAAGATGATTTTCATCATAGCAGTTTTCAGGGCTACATAGTACAAGTTCAGCCATCGAAACAAAGTGAATACAGTGGGAGCATGTTGCTTGTTGTTCAGTATAAAGAAACTGGAAAATCCCTGTCCTCTTTTATATTTTCGTTCTCAAGCCAAACACAGTGGAGCTATTCCGATCTTAGCTAGAAATCCCCAGCTAGCCTAGAAACCAATGCAGGCAGCCAGATCCCACCATTCCCATCGCCATCCTCAAGTATAAAAGTTTATCTCCCGACGTTTTGTCATGTCCCGTTTTAGAATACTGTGTATTTGCTCACTCAGCCAGTGTGTGGTACGATGCAAAACTGTGAACTAACTTTATGTTGTGACGAACTTCTCGGATGTATGAAGGTCATACAAGCAGTTAGTCTTACAATTAGTCTCAAAAGAACTTGAAACAACTTTTATAAGTAGAAATGTTTTACTTTATTTATTCATCACATCATCATCTAACAAATTATGTTTTGTAAGCTCATATCCGGAAAACTCTGCGATATTACACAGCGATTACATACTCATTGGATGCCTTCGGTTGGGAACTTCTGTGGCCCTTGGAGTGAGCCTTGGGGTCATGTGAGAACTCCTCCGCGGCCATCTGTTTGGCCAAAGTCTTACCCAAGGTATCGGTGAATCCTTCCGGTGGATCCAATGTGAATCGTTGGTCAGGAACTTCAGCTGATGAAGGGCCAACAAATGGTTGCGGCCTATTTACAGTTTATTGAAACAAATCAGAATGAATATCACCTGCTGATATTCGGTCCATCACATTTTGCTAATCTACGGTTCTGAAGACGTACTTTCTCTTGCCACTGCTTCCGCTCCTTCTTCTGCCGCTGGTCCCACGCTTGTCTTGAATCACGGCCGTGGGGTATGAGTCATTGAAGGCGTACGGCTCACTGGTGATCAACCCGTGAATACTCATCCCGTCGTCTACAAGTCGCATCCAGAGGAGAAAGCACAAGATTTCGTGAATCAGATAAGCTCATTTGACTTTCTCCAAACAGAGATTTCCCAAGATGTAACCTACTTTGACACAATGGCCGCCCAGCGTTGCTCACATCGTCGTGATGAAGCTTATTGAGCAGAAGAGCTGATGTTGGCTGATTGCTCCGGGATGTTGGCCCAATAAACTCGTAACGATTTCCACATCTGGCTTGTGAGTCGTAATCTGGGAATTTCTGTTGTTGCTGGCGGATCACAGCTGCGTTTTTTCCGGTCGACGCTGCAATATCAAGCGGAAAAAGGACTCCGTTTGCTTAATGCTTGTGCACAACCACAGGTTCACATAGACAAAAACAACGAGTTTTTATACAAAAAAAAATGCAGGCACGCGGAACCAAGCGGAAGTATAATAATATTTTGAGAATTTTATGCGGAAAAATAAAATTAGCAAAAATGTAGAATAAAGCCTTGTGTAAAGTCAATTTTCTTTGGGAGAAGCGAGGATCATCTCATCTCATGTCTTGACATGCAAGAAAACAAATGCTAGCTGACTGAATGAAATCAACATTTATTTTCTTCCCTTTTCATGGAGACCCATAAAAATGTAAAGATAAAAGGATTTTTTTTCGTGTGTGGCTCACCGAGAAGTCTATTTCCTCCATGCTGCTGCTGTTGTTGCAGTCTTGTTGGCAACTCTTTCTCCGAGTTGAAGTCAGAGTCGGATCCGTAACTGTCATATTCATCGCTCTCATCCTGAATATTACGATGATGCGGTTGCTGGAGCTTATGATGAGGATGATGCGGGAGAAGCTCGGGTTTCATGTTATCCTGCTGCAACAACACACGCCAAAGGACAAGAGAGACAAGAGGATAACACATGAAAATCTCTGTCTTTCTCCGGCAACAGCGGCAGACTGAATGGCTTTTTGTGACACATGCAATTCCTCGCGGCATTTTAAGGGAGAAAGTAGAAAAACGCACCTGGCTCGCATTACTGCCCCGGCCGGAAGCTCGCTTTCGGTCCAAAGTTGGCACTCCAACACCACCGCCACCACATGTTCGTGAGTCCCTTCGGGGTTCGTTCACCTCAAAGGTGGCATAAGGATAAATGTCTTCCGCATACTCTGCTCCCCAACCAAAAATACGCAAAAAAAATTACTTTTCAGCACATCAGACTATTTTAGGGGGCGATGTGAGACTGTCTCTACAGCACATCAGGGCAAAGATACGATGATCAGAAACTTACGCGGAATTGTCTCAATGTCAGTCATCCCCACCACACCTCCCCCTCCGCCCTTCATCGGGGTTGACTTCTTCACAGTCATGTAAACCTGCTGCGAATTTCGCAACTGCTGTTGCACCTGATGATGAGGATGATTATGCTTGAAGTAGAGCGAAGAAGACGGGGACCCCACGGAGAGATTCTCATTCGACTGACCATCCGCCGGGGTTTCTGTAGGCCAAAAAATGACATCCATTATTGCACAATGACTTGTACCAGGACATCATTAACTGTCGTCATTGGGAAATGGGAGTAAAACACAATTGGAGATTGTTAGTAGCTTCATGCTTGCTTACTCCGTTTGTAGCAGACGCAGGCACTCACGGTGACCACGACGAGGGCAATAAGGGACAAAAATATTGGGCCCATCAATTTGATATCCAAGTAAAATGGAGTCGTCGCTGACTTGAGCTGGTGGTTCATAACGTTCGTCGGAGTCTCGCCTGAACCCAAACCTGCGAGAGAGTGAATCACATCTCGTATTATTACATATGCCTCAGAATTGGACAATAAAAATGAAATATACTGCTGCTCTCTGTCCTGCAAAAAGAGTTTATCGTTTCCCCCTTTTCTACAAAGAATATTACGAGTGAGGTGTGCGCACATATTGTTGTGCGAAACTGAAAGTCGGTGAGAGCAGCAATGCAGTATATTGTGCAGCGACGATCTATTTTCGATGAAAAAAGCCAGTGTTCACCAAGAGAAATCTCGTAAAATGCATTATAGGTTTCTTTGCTCTCTTTCATTTTTCTCCGGCGCATATTGTAAACGTGTACATCAATTTAATGTTCAACTTCCTTTGCTCGTTTATGTAGGTGCATCTTCTATATCAAGAATAATAATAGATAGTCGTGAGGACGAGGAACTTTCCGCCTTACACATGATGAACGACGAGAATAAATCAACCCTGTTGAGCTCAGGCCCACAGGCTGTGCATGCAAGTCGATAAAAGAGAAAGGCGACAATTCCACCACTGCGTTATGAACTTCTATAGGGAAGACACTCACGTGTCACTTTTAAGCACGGAAGGGAAAAGCCCTCTTGTTTAAAATTGTGTGCAAGAATAATGTGACTGAGGTGATTAAAAAGTTATGCAAACACACTCATCATTAATCGTGCGTGCACACTTGAAACGAAGTGAATTTTGTGAGAGAGTGCGTGTTTAGTCAAACGTTTAGTGCATTCTATAAGTAGTTGCTTGAAATGACTCTTACCGTTAGAAGAAGCGTCCGACGACGACGGCGTGGTCACCATAAGCTCACTCTGGGCAGAGCCCGCGCTATTGATCGCAATCACACGAAGATGGAAGCTCGACGAGGCCTTCAGTCCGAGGAGGTCCACGTGCTGACTTTCTCCGCCAAGCTCGTTGTTGCCGCCGCCGACTACAGATAAGCGTGACGGTAAATAGACAGAGAGGAAACAAACCAACAATAAAAAGAGCATTAACATGCCGGCGAAGGGAAAAGCGTACATATCTTTCCCACATTCATAACGGAGAGGGAAAGTGAGAGAGGCAGTTGTTGGTGAAAGCGAGCATGAGAGAGAAAACACATTTTGGTTGTTATAAGAAGACTGAACATGACCGCTCGTTGCTTATTCTCTCTCTCTGGCGTGTTCATTAATTACGAAATACATCTAGTCATTAATTTTCTCTCCTTTTTTACGAGATAAAATTTTAGACTTGCCTGGAAGCCAACGGCTGCTGTCCGCTGCCTTGTAGAACACGCGGAACTCTCTAATTTTACACCCGCTCCCGGACCTGTTATTGCCAGAGTCGTTTACAAGAGGGAAAATTAATGCTGTTTGCTCGTGCCCGCCACAAATAGGAAAACATGCATAATTTATTGGAGGTTTGCCATACCAAACGTCCCTGAGGAGGACCCTGGTCACACTTCGGTTGCTCTGTACCATGAATTGAGGTGACTGCAGTTTGAGCGTGGGAGCTGAGCCTAGGGTGCTTACATTAACCATTTCAGAGGCGCGCCCCATCCCGGCCCGGTTGTGGGCTGTCAGGTACATTTGATAATAGGTCCCGCATTCCAGGTTTGCCAGCTCAAAGGCGTTCAGGTGGCGACTCAATCGTCTCTCAATCCACTCGTCGGAGGCTTTCACGTGAAGCACATAGCCTTGAACTGGAGCTCCTCCAGAGTCGGACAGCTTCCACTGAAGGTTCACAGTGGAGTACGACGTGCCTGCCGCCGTCAGCAATGGAGCCAACGGTGGAACTGTGAGAAATTTGGACAACTTGTATTGTCTCGTAACGACCTGAAATTCATCAGCGTCTATTGTAAAAAGTGGCTACCTTGGACGATGAGTTTGTGAACGATGGAGTCTACACCACCGTGACCACCATCGCTGACATTTATGGTGCACGTGTAGTTGCCCCCGTCTTCACGGCGAGCCTCACGAATCAGCAAAGAGCCGTCGCGATTGATTGTCGTCCTGCAAGCACGTAACATTATATTCACCATTGTAAGCTTGAAATGCATTGTTGCAAAAGACTCTCACTTTCTCTCTCGTACTACAACTTTATAAATTATCACTGCTTCCACACAAAAGTGTAATAAAAAGTGTCATTGACGATAAAGTTGGTGCTATCAACGCGCACAGAGTCACGCAGGAAGCCGCTTTACACACACAAAAGCGGAAAACTTTGGTAATCTCATACACCATCTCTCCCGCATAGGACGCAGTAAAGGCACAAAGCATACGCTCATTCTAGACATTGTGAGCCGACAGGGAGACACACAGAGAGAAAGCCAGGGAATATACAGGAACAAGAGAAAAGACTGCCTTTTGTACCTTTCGCTTTCACGGAGAACCTCAGTAAACTTTGTCCACTGAATTATGGGATTACCACTGCCGACCGTTTCGCAGACGAGGCGAACATCCGTTTTCCATACGATTCGCAAGTCCTGACCAAAGGAAATGATGGAGCTGACAACTGTGCGGAATGAATGAAAAATGCCATTCTTCTGTACTAATAGTAAGTGGTATTGCACAAAATGCCAATAAAAATGCCGTACCAAATCATTGTTGTTGGAGCATTCCAACTACGACTACAAATCTGAGGAAATTATATCGTATGCATGCACAAAATTAAAGATTGTATCAACAATTGCCCAACCTGAGCTGCTCTGTGTCCTTTGTATCACGGCATACGGGCCTTCCCCAACGCGAGTAGAGGCAGCCACCCGAAACTCGTATGCTTCATCAACACGGAGCCCTTCCACTTGGAATTTGTGAGTGTCATGCGGAACAGTCCTTTTCCTCAGGCCGCCACCCTCTTCGCGACGACGAGCTGATGCAGAGCTGGACGATGGAGAAAGCAGGGAAATGTATAGTGTGTACTTGGTGAGTTGACCGTTTCGCACGGAGGGTGGCATCCAACTCACGGTTATCGAGGATGATGAGCTGACCACCGCCTTAATCGCCGCTGGACTGCTGGGCACTGTACACAAAATGAGTCAACAGATTGAAAATCTGTGATTCAAACAACACTTTCTTTTTTCTGGGTTACAGTGAAATTGAGCCACTGGGAACGTAATCTTGCCACGTCAGTCTACCAAAAATGTAAACCAGCAAATAGCATATTTTCCGAAAACTATGCAACTTCTTCTTCGCATTATCCTCTAAAGGAAACTGGAAAATGCAAGAATGTGAAAACGGAGAGACATGAAGATAATTATGTGCGACTGATTTTCACCCAATTTCTCCCCACCACAAAAAACTGGTTCTAGCCCGCCATTTCTGAGCTAGTGTTATCTTTTTGATAGTACACAAAGGGACATCATCATGATAGTGAAAACACTTAATATGCAAAGGATCACGATCGGATTATGCTCCAGAGAGTGCTTGCCAAAAAAAATTGAGCAAACAGGCTCTGCTGATAACGAAGCGGTTTTCGGTGAGAGAAAGCGTCAAGTCTTGGTGGCGCTTCTTATGAGCGCATAATAAAAGGGTTCCAAAGGGATTTCTTTCTTTCATTACTACTTATAAGTAAAATCCACTGCGTCTTTGTCGCTAACGCTATATGACTATCTCCTCGTAACGCAAAATCGCAACCTACTCATCTCTCTGATCAAATAAAATGATTTTCTCTTACCGTCTTCCTCGGTATGGCAGTAAATTGGAGGAGAGGGTGGCCCAATGCCAACTCCAGTGAAAGCTTGCACCTGGACACTGTAATTCGTGTACTTGGCCAATCCACCGACAATGAGGCTAGTCGTCCCAGTCGTGCGGACCAGCTGCGAGTCCTCATCATCCAAGTCTTGAACGGAAATCAATAAGAATGCAAAATCATGCCAAGAGCCAAGAATCGTCGTCAATTAAGGAGAAAGTGATGGATGGCGGAAACGCAAGAGAAAAGGATCTAACCGGTGAGTGAATCGCTCTCAACTTGCTCAAGGGTGACTCTGTACCCTTTGATGAGACCTCTGGCATGTTCCCCCGTCACGGAGCTCCAGCTCAGTTGCAAATTGTCGGATGTCAGAGTGCTACAAAGGAGTCCTTCTGGGAAACCGTTTGGCACTGAGCAAAAGAGAATGGAAGAGAGATGATGAATGTAGGAAAAGAACGCGTTTTTTACTTGTTAAAAATTAGGTCGCCTACCGTCTTCAAGGGTCGTGGCCACCATTGCGTCAGACATGGGCCCGCTCCCAATCCCATTGTAAGCTTGCACAACAATCTCGTACGACACGAAAGGAACCAGGCCACTGATGAGAAACTCTTGAACACTCATATGCTCCTTTCTCTCGACCGTTGTAAATTGGTACTGCTCCCCTTCCCTACGCAAAGCGAGGGAAAGCAAATTGAAAATCAAAGCGAACGAACTCCTCTCAAATCCAATATTATGCTCCATTCTGTCGGAAAGTGCTTTCACTGACTGCGTCTTTCTCGCGAAACACTTGTTCTCTCTGTGTTTACTTAATCCGCTCTCTCCCTAGAGAAATCTTGTGCAGAGAAGGAGAGAGAGCTCAAGTGCCAATTTCCCTCACCATCTTTCCTCGTTTTGGGATGGCTCAATCAGTTGCACTTTATGTACCTACAAGCTTCCGCCTGTTTTCAACCTTCAAACGTAATTCTACGAAGGAGGATATATATGGAGTAGGAAAGGACAAACCTGTACCGCCGGTAGCCGACATAATAGCCGAGAAGCTGGCCGTGCCAAGTGTCCTTCTCCGGATGTTCCCAAGTGACTTGGACGTCACTCGAGCTGACAGCGGCCACTCGAACGTTTCGAGCCCTTCCTTCTGGAGCCTCTCCATCCGTTCTAATCTCTAAGCCCTACATCCGCCACGTCAGTCGAACCAATTTTGCACCGCAAGCACATAAAAAAATCCGGGGAACAGGAGAAAGATTTCCTTTTTAAGAGCCACGCGTTTACACATTTATACTTTCACCTATATATACTTTCACTAAAATTCAGCTCTCACCTCGCTTGGCTGGCTTTGGCCCACTTCGTTCTCCGCGATGACAGTAAAGACGTAAGAGGTGGCGGGTCTCAGGTTGTGCACTGTCTCGGCGAACGACGTCCCAGGAAGGCGAACCGTTTGCAGATCTCCAGGAAAGTCCACTGGAAGTCAACATTGCAACAAAAAAGGCGCACTAATTTGTGCACCTGATCCTGTCTAAACCTAAAGGAGCTTAATGCTACTATAAGGCTAGTAGAAGTACCTTGTTTGTAGTGGACGATGAACTGCTTCAACGGGCTGTTTCCGCTCTGCGTCAATATCCAGCCGAGACGAATGAAGCGACTTTTCTTCTGGATCACGTGCAGATTCCGAGGCACATCCGGGGGCTCTACACAAAACACAAGGTGCTAATAATAGCACAACCTCGAATGGGAGAAAGGGGGAGAAAGATGAGTGCGTGCTGCACGTGTGGAGGAGAGTACCTTGGACGTAGAGCCAGATGTAACCTTCGCTTTCTCCGTAGCGGTTTCCGGCGTAACAGTTGTAACGGTTGGTGTCCTCCCGCCCCACATTTGTCACTGTCAGCTCCGAGGAGATGGAGTGTGTGCCGCCGCTGTTGTTCACCAGCCGAATCCCGTACCTTAAAACACGCCAAAGATAAAAGTGGACATACAGAGAGCGCCCACCTTTGCACAACCCGTTTTCATGAGAGCAAACCACAAACTCATGTGAGAGTGGAGCAGATGGATATCATCATCGTCGTGACTGGAGGGGCGTAGGTAAGATGCCAGAAACAGGGAGAACTTACAATATGCTCGAGGTTAGAAGAGTGGGGAACAAGCCCAATAAAATAATCGAAATCTGGAGAGATGTTAGATAAAATGTAGGACTTCCCCTTTATTTCAACTGAACAAGAAATTCACAAATTGGAGAACAGGGTTCACTTCTCGACTTTTGTTGGCATCATCTACTTTCTTCGTCTGAGACTGTCTGTGCACTCACCTCCAGAAGCAGACACGGAAATATGTATACATACATTTATGCATTATCATCGTTTTGATCTGCCTTTTCGAGTTACTTAACAACTTCGTAAATTTCTGAGGGCTGAGCCCCGTTCCTCCTTCCCTTTTCCTTTCCGAGTTTGTTCAATTATTTGTAGTCGGCTTTGGGAAAGTGTTGCCAGACGTATTTGGATTTTTTGTTTGAAGCCATGCATCTATAACTGCTCAACTCTCTTTGCAGGCCGTAAGATATCGTGCAAGCATAGACATTTCTGTACCTCCCAAAGATGATATTACAAACAAAAGTTCCACTCGGGCTGTGGTGAAAGTCACTTTAAATTTTTACAAGGCAAACACTTGAATACATTGCTAATAAGGGCTTGTGTATAAATTAAAAAGCTTCCCAAGACGAAGTTTGAAACACAATTTTGTTTTATGCAGAGGAATTCGTTGTTTTGCAAGTTTTATGAGCCGACTTTCTTCCCACTTTCAAATGAAAAGCAGAAAATGGGGCAGCATGAGTGTCTGCCCTTTTCTCAAAAGCCACATGAAATAGGATGTAGGATTAGTAAGGTCCTTCTGTCGTCGACCCACATCACAAGTAAAAACGAGTGCAGCTTCTTTCATTAGTACTGACCTGGAATCCGGCCGTGAGTCCGTTTTAATTTCGTCGAGTCCCTTCCTCCAGCCCACAGCGAGGAGAGGTGGGTCCCCGCTAATCTCGCAAAGGAGCAGCGCCTTCCCACCGACTCGAGAGCTGACGTTTTGTTGTGGCTCCTTAATCCGAACGGGCACTACAAAAAGGCAGAAAATATTATGTAGGCAGAGAGGGATATAAACTTGACAAAGAAAGAGTGTGCCACTCCGTAAAAACATATTGGGAGGAACTGTACACCTTAAAATGGAGGTAATATTTTATCGAACTGATGTCTGCGGAAAAGCAGGCGGAAGGAAGGGGTATGTGTACTAATGCAATGTGAGAAGGAAGGTGCGCATAAAAACGTAAATATTATTGTATTATCATGGAAATGAGGAGAGTCGCTCGCAAAATTGAGCATCATTCTCCTTCAAGTATCTTCAATATTGAAAAGGAATTTATCGTTTCCTTTCCCACTCCGAACCAGTGCACAAGTGCGCACTCTGTAAATAACACGCTCGCTCTTCGAAGGATATAAACTGGCTGGCAGAGAATGCAAATGTTATGAGCGGTAATAATCATAACGGTTTCAGATAAGCTACTCAAATACAAGTCGATTTGGCAGAGATACATCTAAAGACCGATCCTGTTCTGAAAGGAAAACTTTCGAATTGAGCGTGCCATTTTACACAGCTTCTTAAGTGCGAGCAGGTGGCATTCTTGATACAGTCGTGTATACAATTACTCAAGTAGAAGAAACTCCCTCCGTCAAAATGATCGGATGAGAATATCAGGGCCCAATATCTGCCTGAAATTTCCCATCCTTAAATCCCGAGGAGCACTTTCCCTAACGAAAGGATAAACTCTTGGAATCTCTCCTTAGTCCTTTGAGAAAGCATTGAATTTAAATGTTTTCTGTAGAGTCTGTATCTACACTGTTCTATCTCTGCTGCTGTAACGATCATTTGCATGAAACACCTCGCGTTCATATAGTTTTCGCACTCATACTTGTATGTCTCTTCCCACATTTTATATCACTGATTGCACACCGTCTGTCTGTAAATAGCTACGGAAAAGACCAACAGTAGTGGCGAGGGAATGAAGACATGATGTGGAGTTGGGGAAAAGCTTCGCAATGTTAATGAAAGTCACAGAGAGGATTATCAACTCGGCTGATAACATATTTATAATAAATGAGTCGATGATAATGCTCCAGAGGGATTTCCAGTATAATTTCATCTTCATTTCCCTCATTTGTATTCTTCCGTGAATCGAAACATGTTAGACGCGACAGTATATTCGGTATTAGGCATTTCCAGGTTTGCTTCAACTTTGTCAATACGTTTACGCGATGAAAAGAGACAACAAAGTGGTGAACAGTGATAGAAAGGGAGAGAGAAATGTGCGTGAAACAAAAAGACATCATTACGAAGCACATCACAGCCTTTTGGAGGGAAAGTAGCCTAAAAATGTTTTCCTGATGCGCCAATGATGACGCTGATGCGAGAGGACATAAACCTTGTGAGCGGATGGTGACGAAAGAGGTAATTACAGAAGTTTGAAGGGAAAATTGGAAATGTGAGGGGAATGCATTGAATTTTTTCTACCATCTCTCCGTGGTGTCGAGGGGATTTACAAAGAGAAAGGGCAACGCACTGAGAAAGTACACATTGTGATAGAAAATAATTCAGCCATCCATAAACACAATGGGACAACATGCCGCTGCAGCTAGTAAAGTCGGACCAGTACTCAACGAGAATGAAATGGAGTGAAAGTAATCAGACTGACAAAACACAAAACCCTCGCTTCCCATCTCTCCAAAGAGAAGTCACGAGTGCGAGTCAGGATTGGAATGGCAATTGGACGCTAACGACACTCGCATGTTCTCACACCATCACACAACACTCATCCACAATGTACACAAGCTTCCACTGACTTTCTCTCTGTTTGCTTACCGTTGACAACGAGCCGGATGACTTTCGTGAGGCTAGACCCAATCCCGTTGGAAGCTTCGCAGAGGTAGAAATTTTGATGAACCTTCCTCGATGAGTGAATGAAGAGGGTGCCATTCGCGTACGATAACGGATCTTCGATAAGCCCTGTTGAGCTCGAAACTGCCCCGTTCCCGCTCATCATCATCATCATTTCGCTGTCCAGCGAGTAGCTTGACTGAGGAAGGAGGCTGCGGGCAGACGATGTTATCACAGGAATATCACGAAAGTTCTCTGGGCGATCACCTGAAAGCAGTTATGAAAAATTGGCATACAATCATATACTGTCCACGTTGTTCGAAAGGTTGATTAATGAATTCATTTGTGTAACTTTTTTGCACTCATTTCCATCCTTCCCTCTCTTTCTCTGCAGTAGTCCTCCTTTTTATTCAGTCTTGAGGATAATTGCATTTTCCTGGCAAAAGGACGGAAATGTGGCAGGAGACAATTTCCTCTTCCCTGCCCTCCGCCAGCCAACAAAAATGAATAAAATTGAAGGATCTGCTCGAAGCAAGACTAGAAGGCTTGGAGCTGAGAGGAATGTTTTGCTTTTCGTTTCGCAAGTAATAAGTGCAAGCTAGCAGAAAATTCTTCTAGGAATCCTCATTCGAGAGAGGAACGAAGTAACTATGTAATCTTCTCTGAGAATAAGAAGAGAGGAAAGTCTCGTTGTGACACACTTGGACAGCCTCTCATTCAGCTCTCCTTTTCAAAATCCACATTTTAATACGAGAGGCAACCCAGTTATTATGATTCTGTTACGCGAAAAAAAATGCTTTCATCTTTCGAGAAACGGTTCGTGAGGGTAAGCTTCTTCCACTTTCATCATTCCTCAGAAGAACCCTTCCACTCGAACGGAATGCGAAACAAAGGCTGAGAAAGAGCGTTTTCCCCCTGCCTGAAGAAATGGAGAAAGAGGACGGAGTAGGAATGATAAATGACAAAAAACAAAGAAATCTCTGTCTCAGTCTAAATCCCATTACATAACATGAATAATTTATGAGTGAAGGAAGAAAAATCTGCGACTGCTTTCTCTTTCTCTGGTTTGCTTGCGACACATGTAAGCATATTATTATCCTTATTTTTCCTCTCCGAGTGTTATTACGAAATGATCGCTGTATCGCAAAATTTTGCATAATGTCGCACTCACATAATAATCGACTCACTATCCGCTTTTTAATCTTATGTATTGCATCAATACAACATAAGGCTTTTGAACAAATTTTTAGACAATCCAAAAGCGAAAATATTCAGTAGAGAGTGCACGAGTGCATCGTATACACATTTGCCAAATCCTGCTTTTACGCAAACTACTCTCTCCTGACGGTTCTACACTAGAGAAATCTGTGAATGTTAAATTAATCTCTGCCTTATCTTGTGAGGAGCCCGTTTTTTCCCTTCACATCACTTTAGCTTAGAGAAAGTTTGAAACTCTCTGAAGAAAAGACACGCACCTCACGTTTGTTTTTAAGTATCATCATGAGCTTTACGTTTGCATTTTACCCTCTCTCACTTTTGCATGAGATAACCATATATTCAGACGCAACCTCGCCAACCATTCGTCGATTCAGAATACATTACAAAAGAAGAGTGTGCGCGTGCCTCTCTCGAAAAAAGAACAAGATAGTTCCACAGAGTTTTTTATAAGAGACTCTCGGAAGTCAACTGGAATGCAAATGTGCTCTCCTAAACTTTTATGCAGTACCACTTGGTTTTCCCTAAAATATACATGCACATCTGCGAACCTCGTTACTCAACAGAATGGAAGGTGTAAAAAAGCTGTAAATGTTTCTCTTGCTACCCGCACCAGTAAACTGTTGTATTTTTTAAAGAAGAGCAGTTGGAATCGTGACAAGTTAATATCTGCTTTTGTGCACTAGGGACACGCAAAAACAATTTGACTCTGTGTGTCTCGGAAAATATATCTTATTCTTATCGGGAGGCTTGAGAGTTTTAAAGAATTCATTTGAATGCTTCCTGGGAAAAGACGCTCCCCTAATTGAGCACCGTAGAGAAAGGAGTCGTAATAAATTCTCTTTGTACATGTAAATGCTGCCGCCTTCTGTGCTCTGAACTTACTCATTGCTCGCTTCCAAGACAGCCTCGGCGTCGGGATGCCTTTTGCTTGACACGGGATCACGAGAGACTTCCCCTCCACCACCTCCACGTCCTTTGGCTCCTCCACCCACTTTGGGGGCACTGCCCACGTTTGATCACAGAAAAAGGACAGAAAATTAGCATTTGAGCCCTGCTGTGTGGAGCATGATGCTCAGCGACACAGGGATGAGTAAGCTAGTGCATTGTTGCAAATTCCAGGCACGTGCTCAGACACATGCATATAGCCTCGACAAACATCCAAACAAATAAAGCAAGATCTACACGCAAAGAGTGGATCACCATGCGCAGATTGGATTTGTCCTATTTACATTTTAAAGCTGGCTTGAGTTTCCTCCAAAATATCCATGCATATAGTACGCTTACACTACGTTCAGAGTGACCTACAAAAAATGGCAAAGTGGAGGGATTTCTGAGGATCACTTTGCAAGTCTAGTGTTTCGTGACGTCTATTGAGTGGCAATTGTGTCACCACCAGATGTGTGAGTGTCGTTGTCGTGCATTTTTGTTTCTGGTTTTCTCCAAAAAATTCTCGCCCGAATACAGTAGACGCAAAATGTAGGCTGACGGAGAAAGGTCCATTTCCTCTCTGACGAATAATGCAACAGCTCCTTTCTCCCTCTCTCTTTGTAGTCCTCATCATGTCACATCCAGTCATCCTTTCCATTCTTTTCGCGTAAAACGTTTTCCCCCTTTCTGCTTACCACCGCAGAGTTTTTATTACAAAATTTAAGCTTCCCATGTGTTCAGAGCTGGACAGACACCACAAAGCCTTCCAAAACAGAGAAGCAAACTTAAGCCCACAGTTTGCTCACAACAGTTTGTCATCTTGGCAAAACAAAAGACATTGGTCAACATTCTCAACACGAAAAATATGGGAGTTTTGTCCAGCGTGTGTGTACACACTCGCACGCACAACATCCGTGAGGCTTGTATGGTCGTGACTCTTGATGAGAAGGATCTGGATCTTCGACCTTATCTGTTGAGGAAATGATGAAACACAAACACGACCCTTTGGAGACTAAATAGGGACCGGTGATACATGGCTATTCTTTACTCGTACCAAAAACTGCTTTTTCTCTTCGACGAAATCGCATCTCAACCATGTACAACAAAAAGAAAAGAGCAATTTGCTTGTGGTGCGTGGTCAGAATTAAGAGAGCTTTCTTTTCGTGAAAAAAGGTCCAAAATTACGAATTGAAGGGACGAGGCGAGAACCACAACAACGCAATAGTATTCCACGTGAGGCCTGACCTCATACTTTCTCCTCGTTTAAGTCTTTGTTAAGTAGCCCGTTACGATGTCGTTGATGCGGCTTTCACGCATTTGTCGTTGTCGTCGTCTGAGGAGAAATAATATGCAATATTCATCGAGATGTGTTCCCATTTCTGACACGTGTCGCGGGGAACGTGTACATGTACATGTTTCTTCAGTAGTGCCACCGCTGTAAGAGGCTTGCTCCATGAATACACATGTAATTACAAAGGATGTGATCTCTGGAGTTTTCAGCTTGTGCTCACGTTCTCGTCTTAAAATTTTCGCTCTCAAGTTTGACTCGAGTCATTGCCATCATCAAAACTTCCTTCCTCGCAGCTTAAGCAGGATTTGAGTGAAGCGAAGAAAGAAAAGTGGCATCATCATCAAAACGACTGCATTCACGCTGACGGTGCAAGGGAACCGTGTAAAAAGTCGTAATGAGACTCGTATTCCACCAACTACACAGCACTCAATCATGCAAATGCTACAGGAGGGAAACTGACGAGCTGGAAAGTAAGGAGAAAGTGAAAAGTAAGAAAAAATGCGACAATGAGCTGTAATTTTTGGAAAGACAGGCACACGCATTGCAGTGAAGAGAGTGCAGAGAATTTAAGTGAATTGATAGGTGCGATGATGTGCTGTATCATAAAATATTTTTATGACAACTCGACTTGTGAGCTGCAGTGTGTTTCACGAACTGTAGACTTCACTGCGGTGGTGCTGTAGTGCAGAGGTGCGTGAGATGAAGTGCTGTGTGCAGTGCGGTGAAAGTGAAAATTATATACAGCGTATACGCTTGATATTTTGCTTTTTGTTTGTCTGTACCGCGAACGACGAGCTCGTTAGTTTTTGTGACCTCCTCGACAGAGTTGGAAATGCGGCAGGTGAAGTTGCCCGAGTCGAGCTCAGAGTCGACCCGCTCAATGATCAAAATCGCGGAGTAAGCATCCACATGGACCACCTTTGCATTCGTCCCCTGCCTCGACATCCCTGTCGCGGTGCTCGAAATGGACTGTCCGTCCTTGAGCCAAGTTACCGTCAAATTGGTCTCCTCAATGTCGCCCTGCTCCACGGAGCACACAACCTGGACACGACTCCCCTGCGATACCGGCGAAGGGAAGGAGTACGGGGCTATCCGTGGTGGAACTAAAACATTTATAGTTATCAGGTTTTTGTCATCTTTTATTAGCTTGGTTGATATTATCATCATGATCGCGTGTTGAACGGAAACTTTCATTTAATTGTGTCGTCAATCAAATTTTCTCTCTGTTACCCTGTAAATATGAAGCCGGAAAGCGGAGTAGAAAGCAGGGAAAGCTGTTTTGCTTAATAATATTGTAAATATACGACTTGGAAGCATGCAAAGTGCAGAGTGCGGATATGTGCTTTTTTACCGTGTACAACAAGCCGCAGCGTGAGGGAGGCGTGACCTGCTTCATTGCTGGCTAAACAAGAGTAATTTCCCGTGTCACTGGAGGTGACATGCGGAATTTGAAGGGCCAACGCGTCAAAGCCCTCGCCCAACTGACGCGTACTCATGTCGAACGGATGTTGGGAGGTGTTGCCCATGCTGTGGACGGGGACGTTGTCCTTGAGCCAACTCAACCTGATCGGAGCATCCCCGTCGCTGACGAAACAAGTGACGAAAATGCGCTCTCCTTCGCGTGTCGACTCGGGAAAGCTGAATGGAACCAGTTTCGGTGGAACTGGGTTCCCAGGTTTTGTTTCAAAGAGAGTTTAATCTTGTGACACAAAAGAAGCAGACTCAAAAGATGAAGAAATGGCTTACCGACAACGTTGATACGAACTCCTCGCCGATTCGAGACGAGGCCCTGTTTACTGGAGGCGGTACAAGTATACCATCCCGAGTCAACGGCGCGGTCCACCTCGCGAATCGTCAGTGTTCCGTTTGGACTCACCGTTCTTCGGAGTGTCGACGGGAGGAGCTGATCATCCTTCTCCCAACTGATGGAGGAAATGGGGTAACCTGCGACGGGACACTTGACGTGAAACGTCTTTCCAGCGACGGCTGTCATTGAAGCGGGCATTACCCGAACAAACGGGGCCCCTACAACATCAAACGAAAAAGAAGCTGAATATCAGGATCAACGATCAAGTCAACATTATTACTGAATCACACGGTGTGAGCTCTTTATGGTCGTCACTTTACTAGTTTCCAAAGTACATCAACTTCTCGACTGCTGTGTGCTTTCAATATTCACACACGTGAAAACGTGCACACCTGCCGAGAATCAGAAACACTGTTTTGACACGCCACAGAGACACAGTTGAATATCCGGCGCAGTCAATTGTTGCTTGCTTGATCTCTCTGACCAGAGAATACATCTCAGAGTTTTCATGACACTTCTCAAAAGACTCTCTTTGAATGCAAACACCGTTTTGGGCAAGTTTCTTGCTCGTAGCTCTAGAAAATAAAGTTTATCCAAACTTTCTTATTGAAAGCGCTTTCCCAAGAAACGAAGAAACTTTTTTTTGCTCTCTTTCGTGGAAAGCACCTTTGATGTCAAGTATCTACAGAATCACGAATTTTATGACTGGCGCAAGATCTGCATACGGAATGAGCGACGACCGTTGTTGTAAACTTATATTTTTAAAAAATTCTCTAGAAACTGTTTTGCATAATGTTTCAAATGAAAGTAATGAAATGAAATGAAATGAAATGAAATGAAATGAAATGAAATGAAATGACTTTTCATGAGCAGTCTATTATTCTTATGTGAAACAAAGCTGCAGAAATTATTTATTCCTTACCGTAAACGTTGAGTCTCGCGGAATGACTGGCAGAGCCTAGCTTATTCGTTGCGGAACACTGAAATTCTCCTCCGTCTTCGACACGGGTGGACGTGATATTGACGTGACTCACTACGTCCCCAGTCATCGTCACGTACTGACCGATAAGCAACCTGAGCATACACAAACACACACTGTTAAATTGAACTACTTAAATCTGCACAAAGCAAAATATCCATGCACTCAATTTTTGCTAGAATTGAGGATTTGTGTGTACCTTTCAGTGTGCGGAAGAGGAAAGCCGTCAAGAAGCCAAGTGATGTGCGGAGTCGGATTTCCACTGACGGAGCACTTGATGCTTACCGCAGTTCCGGGGCGGAGTGTTTGCTCAATGAAGCGGTAAATGAGTTGCGGGTGTGAGTCTGTGGAGAAAGAAGCATGAAACATAGTTTAGTTTTTGGCAATCTGAATCACTGGCATATCTGCTTTCATTCAAAGAATTAAAAAAGTAGTGTCTGTATATTTTTCTTGAGGCTGTTTTAAAACAGACTGTGAGTCAAGAAAAAGTTTATCTGATTTATTTTTTACTGTATATAATCGTTTCTTTGCGGTTCGGCTAACCGCAAGTTAGACCACTACACTGCTTCTTGCTGGCTTTGTTTCCTTCGACTTATTATGCTGTACACATCACACGTCTTAAATTGTGTCGGCTTACAATCTGTAATCTGATTGAATGTCGGTGATAGCTAGAAAAAAAATTAAGCAAGAAAAAAAAAGCATAAAAAACTAGCCCCCGATTTTTTTGTGCTCGTATGAAGAGAAAGTTGGGGAAAAGTTTCAAGCAGACTCTTTTTCATTTCGACATCAGAAAGGAAGTAGTGAAAGTCAGAGTGTTAGAAATACGCTGCTTTCTCTTTCAGATTTGTCTGGCTAATGCCTCTCTTGCTTTCTCTGATACATACACTTCCATTTACGAGTAGCCAAGGTATAGGTAAATGAATGAAAAAGTGTGTTCCATTCATAAACTTTCGTCTTTTTTAACGATTTTTACGGGAAATTACTTTCTTTTTAAAAAGGGGGTCACTGATCCCTATTGATTTCCTATTCATTCTAGTTTACAACGTAATTTTATTTCTATCCACAGCGAGTCACCTATATTTTATTACGACATTATATTATTCCTTGTGTAAATATTCTAATTTCCATCAAAATCCAGAGTTTATAGCCTTGAAGCATAATCTGAAGCGTATTATTCGTCTTTCATACTTCTGGCCGGATCTCTGCACTCTAGTTTTAATTAACAAGGAGTGTGTGCTCAAGCAATGGGATTGCGGATGTAGGTTGAATTTGGTGAAAGTAGAGAATCACAAAAGAGAATCGTGTGCTTGAATTCAGAAAGTCGAAACGTAGCTGCCTCTCGCACCAAAGCCTTCATATCTGACTCACTGTCAGAGAGATATCGGAGAGTGCTTTCTACTTTCTCCTATTATCAAA
Organism: Alloscopus bannaensis; assembly: GCA_027743745.1. NCBI lineage: Eukaryota > Metazoa > Arthropoda > Collembola > Entomobryomorpha > Entomobryidae > Alloscopus > Alloscopus bannaensis. Next base: position 26,030 of record JAHZMW010004184.1, on the reverse strand, counting down.
TCAGAGACCTTTGTGTGAGCTGGCCGTACAACGCATTTTTTTCTCGCTCCTTGTCGAAAACCACATTCCGTGTAGCAATCGCGCTCGCACAAAAGCTTGTGCAAAAAAAATACGTGCTTACGTTCACCAGTGCATTTTGTGAAGGCATGCTGCTCTCACCACAAGAGCAAGCTTGTCCCTGACTCTTTTCTCACATCGCCACTTCAGCCTCTGCCTTCATCCACACTCGCTGCGACGAGCGCATAAGACCTCTCTCACAGATTGTGAGTTACTCCGTTGTGTGCTTGCCACAAGAGTAAAAGAGCATACATTATGGAAGGTAGTCGAGAGACAAGCGCACGTTTTCACTGAACACTTTCACTTTCCTCACGAATTTGTTGTCTCTCTGTGAAAGTGACTGTGAGAGTACGTCCAATTAAACTCACCGCAACGTGTCGTGGCATAATATTAACACCTTCCATATCCACCACACTCTCATTCAAGTTGGCCCTTTTCGCTTATCTTATGACATGGTTTTCGACTTTTCGAGTCTTGTCAACAGTCAAAATGCTCTTGTGCAGAGAGAGAGTGATGCTGAGTGCGTAGAGGAGATACGATGTCGTGACATTTCAGACAGTTCTCTTGCTCTAACTCGAATGATAACTATACCCTGCAGCAACCTTATGAGAATAGACATATTTTTTATGAACAGCTCTCCCTCTCTCTTCAGATTACTTTCTCGCTGAAAGAGATGATGGAGATTGGAGTGCTCAGAGGCATGCAAGTCAGGAGCAGCTCAATTATTGTGAGCATGCAAGCAAAAAAATGAGGAATTTGATGAGATTTCTCGTGCTTTTTATTATTTTTGTCATTTTTTTTACCTCCGAGTCGCAACTCCGCAGTGGCTTGAGCCATGTCGTTTGCTGACTTGACAAAACACTGGTAAATTCCCTTATCCTCACGCTGTACCGTTACAATCCTCAGCTTGTCTCCGGAAGCGCTGAGAGTCATCCGCAGACTTGGTCGTATTTCCGTGCCGTCCTTCCGCCAGGAAATGGTGGCCACGGGTAAGGATGATGTCTGACTTTTGTACGACGACATGGAAGACGGAGTTGAAAGGAGATCGGAGAAAGCTCGGTTGGTCCAGCAGGTCAGCTCGGCGCTCTTTCCAATGTCAACTGTGAGGACACTGGGTACGACTTGGACTTCCAGTGGTCTCGTCACCACCACCTCGATCCGATACCGATCCGAGCCAGAGGTGGTGTTAGCGACACACACAAAAGTCCCGGCGTCTCCAGCAACGACGTTCTCGAAGATGATGACACTTCGACGAATTCGAATCCGTTCCGAGGGGCGAAGGGATTCCAGACTTCCTCCTGGGCTCAACACTTTGAACCAACTGGAAAAGAACGGTTCCAAAGTTTATAAAACCAGGTTTTTTACATGCGAATGTTGAGTGAAGTTAAAGACTCGCTTACTTATGGTTTGGAGGCGGATGACCCTCTGAAAGACAAAATATGACCCCAACATCCCCTTCCTTCAGCCGGACTTTGGAGACCCTGGAAATGATTCTTGGAGGAGAGTTCGATGCAGGTCCTCCTACAAAACGCACGCACACCCTTTTATTACGTGCAACATTTATGGAAAAGGAATGCAAATTGCCTGCTTCTCTGCCATTATGGGGTTTGGCCGAGGAAAAAGGACAAAGGAAAATGATATCTTCCAAACTATAACAGACTCTGTTCCAAACTTTTAAGAAAGTATTCATTTCATGAAATAAGCGTCGAGAGATGATTTACAAGAGTCTTTTTTCGGAGGAGTACGCGCGGCTTCTAGTGGAAAGAGGATTTGCAGAGTGAAAGTCCCAACGGCGCGTGAAAAGAATTGTAATTTTATTGCTGCTGGCACACACTCCGGACAAAAATCCCTTGCAACTCGTATGCATCGAGTCACGACACACTTTTACTCTTTTGTTGACAATAAAGGGATATACAGTGAATGAAAACTTGAGACTAGTTTGCTTTTCAGCTTTTACGATCGGTTAAAATGTTTCCGTTTTCCTCTACACATGCACACACAAGTCATTAGTGCATGACCATCTGGTGCTTTCACAAACGGCGGTTTTTGGGATCGTAAACCTTTTGGCGACAAAAGCAAGTTGACTTCCACTGAGTCGACAGTAAAAGATTTAAAAGAGATTGAATTCCTGTTAAAAACTCCAACCTTTGAGCTGGAGACGAGCGGAGCTCTCGCTGACTTGAGTCTCGTCCGTGAGTCGGTTCACTGTGCGACAGCGGAAGGAGGATGCAGAGTCGTTGAGACTCACGTCCTCGATCAGCAGCTCGCCGGAGGGCGACATAAAGTACCTTCCACCTGTGAGTAAAACGTCATGTTTTTTGTAGAGTTAAGTACCACACAGAGCTCCTTCAGGGAAGAGAAAGTCTCCGGCTTATAGTAGAACATATCATGACGTCTACTGTCACTCACCTCCGCCGGAATTAGGAGGAAATATATTAAAGGTCGAATCCCTTATCCATGAGGTCACCGACACAAAGTCCTTCACGGGATCGGGGACAACACATCGGAGCAGGGCGTCATTCCCTTCGCTTGTGTACGCGCTCTCCACTCGCACATCGAATTGCTGATTTATCACTGTGAAAGTAACAAAAATAAAATGCATACAACTTGTCATTGCATGTGCTTCAACGATATATTTTCGTCACCAATTCCCAATTTTTACTGTTATACCAACTTTCTCCGCCGAAAGCGGAGGTTATATATCTTAGAAAAAGTTTTTTTCTTCAAAAAGTTTTGTTTCATTTGATGCCAATATGTAAGCTTTCGTTTTGTGGTTAAAGGTAGCAGCTTGTGGTGGTCCTTACCCGCCCTCACGTGAATGTCCCGACTCCTGATTTTCCCCACGGAATTGACTGCGAGGCAGACGTACACCTGGTCGTGAATGTCGGGTCGGTAGTACGAGACGGAGAAAGGTGGAAAGACCAGAGTCCCGTTGGGATAAGGCTCGCGGACGCCAGACACAAGCTCCACAGGTTGGCCATCCTTCTGATTGATCCACTGGACGCGGGGCGAAGGTGACCCTCGGGCAGCGCAGTGCAAGGCGAGCCCCTGCACGTTCGTGAAGTAATTGAGCCGGCTCGGCTCGGAAGTAAAGTGTGGTCCCTCGGAGTCGTACAATGAGTCGGCCTTGCAACCCGGCAGCACTCCTTCAAAACCCTCATCTGCACAAAAAAACGAAAATAAAGCAAGAAGACCACACCACTTTTCTGTACTTTTAAGAATTCAGCGAGAGAGTTTACGAACTACTTTAATAAGAAATGAAACCCGTACACGGTTTTGGTTTGGAGGGACAAAGAAACCCACAAACATGTTTAGGTGCGTTTGCGTCGACGTTTATACTCTTTAAGAGAGCGTACGTTTCAGACGAAAAAGTCAAGGATGAGTTTTTAGGAGAGCGGCAGAAGAGTCGTAATATCAAGTACCATAAAATAAAAAAGTGAAAGCTGTATGTATGTGTGTGGTTCGCCTTTTTTCTTTCTCATTTTTGTCTCTCTGCTTCGAGTCTTTGTGACTTTGTGTGGAGCTCGGCTACGAACCATAAAAAAGATGAAAAGGGCCGGCATAACAAAATCTAGTGGAGCTGGATCGAGAGAGAGAGAGAGAGAAAAGTTTCGCAGAGAAAAACCGAACATGAAACAACAACACAAAAAGTCGACAAAGTTAGGAGGAAAGTGTGAGTTGAGACAGAGGGAAATGGAGAGAGCAGCAGCTTTCACCAATTCAATTACGCTAATCTAATAAGTTTCATTTCGTCGACTTTTTTTCTGCAGAGTCAACCACTCTCGCTTTAAGGCGAACACACGGAAAAGCAATATGCGATCGTGTGTGATGCAAAGAGCTGGAGTTGATGATGAAACACATTTTATGGATCTCGATGCTATATACACGAGTCAGAGGATTAAGCTCGGCTTGCATAAAATCTCATCGAAACTCAATCCTTCTACGCATTTGCGTGAATTCGTGTCTATTTCTTTGTATCCCATCAAACGAATGACAATGTGATCATGTAATGTTGGACTTTGTCGAGAGAAAAAAAATCTCGTTTTCGCTTTTGAGAATCGACTCTCCTCAAGCTCCCTTTGTAAGACGACAATCTCATTTTCGATTTATGTTGTACACATGATACTTGTTCGTCCTCGTCGTTCTATCAGTTTAACAAAAGGAAAAAGTCAAAGGCTTCCTTCCTTTCATCACCTTTCCGACCAACTTTCACCTCGCTTTCACTCAACTGTATTTACCTTGGTTCACTTAACAAAAACGGGAAAAGTACTTGAAATAAAATTCTATTTTTTTGCAAATATGTATACAAGTACGTAATACTGAGTGAATCACAGCAAGACCAGGAATTCAATTTGTACTTTTCAAGTGACTTTTGCACATCATCGAAAAAGTTTAATACGCAGTATTCAATCACAACAATATAAAAATCTCGCGTAAAAAATTTCATTAGCTGTCGTTTTGAAGTTGATTCGACTGTTCAGTCCCTCTCACTCTCCTGTAGCTTTTCTCATTGTTTGCCAAGTGAGTCGATGCGAACAATCAGCACAGGATAGATATGAGGAGCGCAAAAAGGTCTCCTTTTGAAAGTAAACATTTGTAGCGTTTTTTGAAGGGGCGAGTGTTTGGATTGTGATCACTAATTGAATTTGCTCGTTGCTCCCTTCCACTCCACACCCCGAACAACGCGCATGTTAGACACAAAGTTGTGTTGTGAAAGTGAGTAAGTCTCGCCTGAACTCAATTTTCTGCTCCGCCGCTTTTAACTTTAATCAATCAGAGGAGAAAGCATGAGAGGCTGAAGGCCTTTCCATGATTTCCTCCAGCAAAGCAGTTCACTTTTGGTTGAGGTCTTTGCACATTTTAATTTCGTTTCACATCGCTTTATGCAGAAGACCCGTAATGTAATGCTCTCACTCTCATTTAGTGTACACATGAAAGGGTAAAAAGTGGTAAAAGGTTTTCAGACATTCTTTGAAATGGGATTCGAGTTGATGACATTTCCACTCTTCCAAAAGAAGCCCTTACCCAACGAGGAGCACACAGAGTTGCCATAATTTTCAGTGACTGTGAGAGTGGACTTTACACACGAACGCCTTGTGAAAGTAGAGACAATTTTTGTACGTGGTGGAAAATGAACCGTTTTGCTCTCTATGTGCACGTGTTGAACCATGCTCGAGAGAACGAACGCTGACAATCATTTTATTCTTTTCTGCCTTCGTCGTCTGTTTTGGTCGTAAATTTTACATTGAATCGATTTATTTCTGCTCAACCATCCATCATTATCACCATCATCATCACAATCTGTTGGATTCGAGTCCTGTATGTCGTGTGCAACCTGCACGAGAAGCCCACACAAAGCTTTTCTGTTTGATCAGAGTGAATATAAAATGTGTTTGTCTTTTACCAGGAGTAGTAGTAAAAGTTGGCGAGGAAGCAATTCTTCGAGTTTAACCAGTTCCTTACTTACTCATACTCATAATATGTGAGATGGCTACCAATCCAAATATCTGTTTGCGACTCGACTGTGATGTGGATTGTGTTGTTGAATGATGTGAGCTTGAGTATTTTTACGAGTTCAGAAAATACAGCAAAATCAACCACTGGGGTGCAGTTTGTGTCATATTTGCCGGCTAAGAATCTGTTCGACATCCCAAGAAACCATGTATCCAAGTGTTCAAATATCTCTGAGAAAAGTACACTACTACAACACTCTCCCATTATAAGCTCAATTCTCCATCTATCGTCGACGATCCTCGTCAAATCCAATTTCCAATTAAACCTTCAACATGATAATGGCTGGATTCTGCTTTCACTCTCTGGCAGCATATCAAACGAATATAAATGTATAATATATAGGATAATCGGTGGTGATGCTAACCATCTCAAATCTGTCCGTAGAATATAAAATATTCCACGCGTCTGTTACTAAATCACCTTCCTCATTCCGGTTTAATATCCGTATTTCAAAGAAAAAATATCTGACATAATATCCTGAAAAATATTGGAGGGGTGGGTGTAAGACGTGGAGAGGGGGACGGATGGAGGCAGGCGGAAATCAGAGTGGAATTTACTCCATTCATTTTTCTTGGCAGCAACCGAGGAGAGAAAAAGAGCGAGATGGAGCAGAAAGATCGTGAGTTCGTGAGCAGATATTGATTACTACCAGGGAGAAAGTCAGCAGGAACAGAGATGAAAAGCGTTCACGTGTGCTCCATCGGCGACCATGTGGAAACACTATTTTCTCAGCTTTTTCCATCTGGAATAAATCAGCTTTACACACACACACCGGCTTACTGATAATGCCTCACCTCAAATTCCTTGCTTTCCAACTTTCTCCTCTCTATCGCAAATCTGGAAAAGCTACTTGCAAAAATTGATTTTTTCGAGATGCTTTCTATGCGAGTTGCTTTCCTCTAGACATATCATCTCCGCTGCAAAAAGTCAACAGCGTCGCAGTTTCTGACGGGGCATTATCGTTGTGGTCGATAGGAAAGTGAAAGTTACGTGGACAGAGTCCCGTTTATCGGGATTTTAATGTGGAGCAAAGTTACACTTTATTTCATATTATATGGCAATGAAAAACGAGTTGTTGATCGAAAGCTGTGTGCTCTCTCTCCTTCTTTTCTGACAGATGTGATATATTCCCAGGGAGCAAATCGTGTCGTTCAGTGTGCCCAAAAAGGGTCACGATACTTTTCATTGAAATAGAAATGTGCTCTCTCTATGCCTACCTCGTATTCTCTGACACATAATAAATCACTCAGTTCTTTCGATTCTCTCTATTGCATTCCAGCATCAACACACACAGTATTCATTTCCTTCAAGAGGGACACGCAAATATATAGCACCCGCATGAAACGAGAACCTTTAAGGCGCTTATGCAAAAAGAGCTTTTCCACCCTCGTTTGAAACGAGGACTGTATTCTCTCGTTCGTTCGAGATGAGTGACGACGGTGACGCAGGGAAAAGGGTTCCCTATTTTCATGAGCACACACACACAACACGGACACATCGTGTGCAAGCTCTGGAGAAAATAAATGTCATTCAGCAGTTGCTAGTATCAATTTTTTTCTGTAAGAAAAGGTTCACAAATAAGCGTATCGAGAGAGAGGGAAAGCATAATAGAATCACTTGTTCTTCTCCGGAGACGTCTAATCTCGAAGAACCCTTCTCTGATGGTGGAGTGAAGAGGGAAAAGGAAATTGGAGTGGAATACGGAGTGGGCCCCTGCTGCAAGAGATAGTTTCAACTTCGATTCGACTGATATATTTTATACGTGACCCGATTTCTCGGATCTCGCTTTATGTAGTCTCGCCTCGCACGGTTGACAGCCAAGTTAAATATTTGATGTTTTCAATATGTCTCTGGACAAGAAATACTAATAATTTCAACAGGAAGGGAAGATTAGATTCAGAGGGGATAGGACCCTACAGAATTCACCATCACTATTTTCGGCGTTTACAAAAAAACGGCACCTATGCACATTAGTCGTTTTTGAAGACGCAAATTTTGCAGAAAAAGGTGAAGAAACAGCGGGTATGCGCACTGCATTCAACAATCTCTGCGTATTTTTCGCTCTGTGTGTTGAGTCTGTGTATATGAAAGAGTGCAGCGGAAGTGATCAATCATTGTCGACAAAATTGAAGGCAATTTATCGCACCATAACTGAGGTGGAGCCTTCCATCGTTTAAGGAAGAGGAAGCCTAGCTAGTTCTCTTTTGCTTGTTGTGCATTCCTCGCTTCGTTGTTAAATGTGTAGACGTCGTACGGGACAGGAGGAGTAAAAGCTGCATTTTGATTGAATTTTTAAATGCAGTTCAAACCATATTATATTGTAAACAAAGCATGCTTGGTTATATGGATCATGATATTCTTATAAAAAGTACTTTACCTAACGTGTGCAAAGATTTTAATACTGACAAGAGATTGGCAAGAAATTGGTCCAGAACTAAGGGAGCTTCACACTGCTTTCACTTATTCAAAAGAGCTCTCGTTCCTTGATGGTCAGAGCAAAGAAAGTTTCTCACTGATTCCATTCCCACATTTATTCATCCACCATCCATTCCTTGTCCTCGGTGTCCTTCATAATATGCATGAATGCATGGATACGGGGCACTTTCTCCTTCCGCTTTTTGTCACAGCTTCATGCTCAACTTTCTTCTCGAGTGAATCTCCCTCCATTTGGAGTGGTTACAAAAATATGCCCGCGCGCTTCTACTCTGGTTTCCCCACTGAACCAAGTTCGAAGGAGCAGATACAAGGAGACGCTATCGTGAACCTTCACAAACTCAAACGCAAAAGTTTACAACCCACATGGGAGAGAGCCCTTCATTATACGTCTTTCCTAGGCCACATTTTTCTCAAGTTTCTGAACTAAAGCGATGTATGTACATATTATACGGTGCCATCGTCTTCGTGTCAAGTTCGTTGTATTACAGAAAGGTATAGTCTTGTCAGTGTGACACTATACAGCAATTCTTGTTGCGTGTCGTGTCTCACGATAAAAACGAAGGAAGTCCCATTTCAAAAATGAGCCTTTCCTCTGCTGGACTGGACCTTTGCACATCTTAAAAGGACACATGAAAAATCGATGAACCATACTTTATACGTTCTGTGGACATTGCTGATACTCTAGCTAGACTGGACAGGGACGACAACGTCTTTTCTAACAGGCTCGAGTAACGTAATACAAGCCCGGATACTCATCAAAACGTTGTGATCCTTATATGCGTCTTCCTTCCCTATTCGTAAACTTGCATCTTTTTCCAGGCAGTAAAAGTAGAGTGAGTAACTTTTAAATAAAAGCATTTCTCCTGACTTGTACCTCGAAGCATGTTTATGGCATGTCATTCATAATGTAGAATTCATCCACTTATTCTCCCAAGTACACTGCCATCATCCTCGTTCCTTAAAGCTTTTGCTCTGCTCACAATACAAACTGTTCATACATATGTGTGGTCAATGACTCCAATTTTGCAGATGAGTGTATCTCTCCAACTTTTTACAACTCGCAAGAAAGTCGTCATCCTCTAAAAGAGAAAGTCGTTTGTGTCACACACGTCGCAAAGATACACAGTGTACGCAGTGTGTGGTATGCATATGTTAGCAATAGGACAAAGGCACAAATGGAAATAAATGTGCAGATGGTGGAAGAGCTATGGATTTCTAAGTGGTCCCTCTCCTCTCCATTAAGAAATTCAAGAAAGGATGTCACATGTCACTTGATACGAAGAAATAATGTGGCACGTGCACACCAACCACGACTACCATCACGTCCGCATACTACGCACTAGCGACTCTGTGTAAAATGTGGGTAAAACATCGTCTTAAATGTTTGAGTGAAACAGCCTGCTAAAACAAGTGCGACACACTTGGCAAGCATGTAAATGATGGCCTACTCTGACATTCGAAAAGTGGAGTAATCGCACCTAAAAACCACTTTATGCAAAAATTGAAAAGATGTGTGTAACGTGTGCGGGATTTGGAAAGAGAATGGAATAGAAATTGGAGTATGATTACTCTGACTCACCTGTTACGATGCCGTAAAGTGCGAGAAGGAAGAGCAACAGCGGTCGAACTTCCACTCGACGTGGAGAGATTACCTCGAGTTGGAGCGTCATCATCATTTCTTTCCATTTGCTTGATGGATGGGCTATCCGTTTCCTTGATGTTCGCTCACGAAACCTAAATCCGCCATAATGACACTTTCCCGTCTTCTTCTTCTCCAGAGCTCCTTCTGATTTCGGCATGCTTTCTCTCACTTTCTCCGCTCCGCTTCCTTCAACTCCTTCAGCGCTGCTGTGGAGAAATTCGAGGCAGACTGTAGAGATTTTTTCCCTTTTCTTTATACTTTCCCCTTTGTGAGATGATAGCGACCGTTTTTTGTGTAATCAAAGGAAGACAACAGCGACCAAGTTTTTATAGGGCTGTCCTATACACCAAAGCACAGACGACATGATGATGTTGTGTTGCTTTGAGACAAGCTACGGACATGTTGAGAAGAGAAAGCTGGTGGAAACATGGCATTGCATTTTTTGCTTGTGTTTTTGTTTGTCTTTCCATCAGACTGAGAGATGAAACTCGTTTCCGCTCCAGCCTTCCCTAAAATGTATGAGATGAGGGGGATGACGTACGAATTGTTCCTGGAAGAGAAAGCGATACCACATTTTTTGAGCATGTCATTATCATCGTGAGCGTCATCATATCCGAATCCAACAACTTATATCAGAACAAAGCACTTTGGGTTGCAGCCTTTCGAGCACAGGTTTCAGAGCTGTGCCTTATGCCCCTGCCATTTTTAGAATTGGACTCGTAAAAATAAATTTATGGTCGTAGCATTTCTCTCTCTCTGTAAGTCGTTCGCCAGGAATGCCAGATTATTGATACCCACAAATTGAATGCGACATGTTTGACACAATCCACTTCCATCGGAAACACGAAGTGGTCGTTTTTGGTCTTCAGCAGAACAGGAATTCACGAGTTCTACGCAAGGTTTATTTTCACATCAGTTTCTCAGGTTTGAAGACAACCTCGTCGGCGAAAATGCCATATCTTTCTCACATGGCTTTCCCATAATGACCTGCGGTCTGCGGTTCTTGCAATGAAATGTGAGAGTGACTGAGTTGTTGGTTCATTCTCACCAAATCTCTTTTGCTCTTGATGCCGCTGTCTAGAAAATACAGTCAAGAGAAGCTTACCATTTTCTTAGCCAAATAGATACTAATCGTGGTTTGTGCTGGAGAAAAACTGTGTAGTCCTGTATTTTCATTTGACACATTACACCCTGTTTACAGCGTAATGCGGTAACTATATTTCACTCTCTCGTGGATTAAGCAGGCGATGACCGATTCTAACTACTGTCGACGAGCTAAACTTGAGAATTTCGAATCAGGCGACTTAGGTAGAGAAGCCAGCACTGGAGAAATTAATACCAAAAACATGAAATCGATACACAAGAGAAAGGGGAAGAAAGCAGCGCAGAGAAAGTCGATCTTATGGGGTCCTCAGACTTGTAAGACTAGTTGGTGGCTTCGTCGTCCTCATTAATCCGCGCTTAATGAAGACACAATTTAAGAACTGCCACCAGAAATCTAGATTTACTCTCTAATGCTTATGTACTTAATAGATGGCCGAAGGAAACGTGATCTTTCTGGATATTCTTGGCGGGTTAATGAACACTGAGTAAAATCTACTTCGCCGTTTTTCTTTTTAAACCTTGTGCTGGGATGTGAATTCCTGCTCATCATTCTTATCTAACTGCATCTTATTGACTCATCGAGTCTCACAATGCAGGAATTATTATGTGGAAAGCAAATGTATAAAAAAAGTAATACTTAATATAGAGGAGTGACAAAACAGTAGTCAACTTAGCATCAATAAATAATTCTCACTCTTGTTTTTATACAATGTACTACATTGGCTGCCAAACATTCTGCTGGATACAAGAGAAATTTGTCAAGAATAAATTCAATCCTGCTGTGTCCTGTGATTGAAACGCTCATTGAAAGAGAATACCTATGAGAGAGGTAATGTGAATTGAGTGATAGCGCACACATGAATGCTTGCAATACCTGCACACACTTTGGGTGTGCTCCGAGTCGTTACGTTTTCTGAAGCAGAGCGACATGTGTCAGAGTTTGAAGCACGAGATAAGCATACGATACTTGGTGATACTACATTAGGATTCTCTTAAAGATGATTTGAGTCGTCGACGAATGTATCGCTTGTCAATCTCTCGACTCACTTAGCCTGCCTCCAATTCACTCGTGCATACATGCGAAAAAATACATCAAAAGCAGCCCTTTTGCTCAATATATCCTCTCTTCACCATAATAGAGAACAGAGGGAGAACTTCCTTCCACACGCATATGTTGTGCGAATCACGAAGACCCGGCTCAATTTCACTTTAGCCGTTCAGTGAAAAGAATGAGACGAGATCGCTCGCTCACACGAAGCGAATAATATCGCTTTCATCTCACTTGAGCAAGCACACACAGATTCGGTCCAGGTCCATGTACCTTCCTCTTATTCGAGCTGACTAACGTGAGCTTTCCCCAGAATAAAAAATAGAGAGAAACATAGGGAATGTTTTGACATGCCAAAGTTTTTTGCAGCACGCATACAACTCCACTTACTACGTCTCTACTAGCCAGGGAATGTCAGACTAAATTATCGTAGCTTGTTGGCTCTCTTTCCTCATTGCCTTATCTGACGCAGCGAGCCGGAGATTTCTTTCCAATCTTTCCGGTATCCACGCATCCACTACCAACTCGCACCTTGTATCCTTCAGCAGTTTTAGTTTGAGACTCCGATCCAAGTATTTATTCTTTTGTATAAAATTTCTCACGTTTACCTTCTTAGGTTCTTGGGAATTTCTGTGCGTATTTTTGACGCTTTGCATGTGTCCGTGCATAAGACAAATACCGGTATAGGATCTACATTCGGAGCTACTAAAAATTTGGTCAAATTTTACAGAAAATATAATCATTATTAATGTTCTAGTATAAAAAACCGTCTCCCACTGCATCGAGTCAATCAACAGTACATGCTCAACAACTACGTGCTATTTACTTTATTGAGTGTGTACATTTTTTATTCTGGAATTTACAATAAGAATTGCACTCTGACAATATTTGCACAGTAAAATACTCGATTTCAAATCTTGAATACATGTACGTATATAACGAAAAGTAATATATCTCAACTGAAACATATACATAATTCAATGCCCAGTTTTTCTCAAACATGGAAAGCAAAAAAGAAAAGTGCAGCTTCTCCAAAAAAGAAACTATTCTTTCGCTAAGACTTCCTTATTAATTCATTCCACTCGGAAAGTAGCACATCTCATCAACACGAACACGACAGTCAGTGAATTCATTTGATTTGCAAATACGGAGATCGATCGCATTGTCACGTCCTGAAAGGGAAGGCAATGAATCAGAAATAAACTCTATACTTCATTCTCCACACCGCTCTCTGCCGTCGGCCTCCGTTGGTGATCCTCAACGAGGAGAAAAATGATTCGGAAAGAATCTCATCTCAGAGTCTTTCACTCTCATTTCTAAAAAGTGTGTATTGAATACAATTTGAAAGCAGGGATTGAAGAGGAGAAAGGGGGAAACCGTGTACTTCATTCTCCAGAATGAGTTTGCTGATTAAGTCCTGAATAAAGATAGGCAAGTTTATACATGCATAATGCTTTTCCCTTTTCATAGCAAGATGGTAAATGTGTGGAAGATGGAAGCGAACATTGGGTTTGAGCATTCCATGTAGGTACGTGTGTAAATGACTGTTCCATTTGCTCTCCTCCATCGTTTTTGCCAGGAGGGACGTACTCCACAAACTCTGCACGTCTGTCGAATTTGGTGTCGGCCCTGTCAGCACATCATATCATTGCCTTTTACTTTCTCCTGCTTTCTCCCACTCTCTCTCTTTCTCGTAAAAATCAATCAGGGGAAAAACGTCTGGTATAAAAGAAACCAACAAAACTCTTACGCTCTATGTTGTTGCGCCTTTTGTTGTAAGACAGACCTCCGGCGGCTACGCAGAGTTGTATTAGAGAATCTCAGCCCTTTTGTTGTAGAGTACATCAAACGAAGCGAGAGTCTCGTTGATTTCGCAGAGTGCGGAGGAAAACAAAATCAAAGAATTCGTGAAGCGGAAAAGCTTTATTTTTTGTAACACACATGAGGAGAAGGGAGTAAGTACGTGATGTAGCATTTCCACTCTCCCTTTGTGAAGCTTATCGATTACACACGACGGTCCCCTCAAAATCCATGTCCCATTCACAAATACGCGGAAATTCGTAGTAGAGCACTAATATATACGACCTGGAAATGGATGTCATTTAAGTGACAACTTTCTCCTTGGCCTGCATGGTTCTACGAAAGAGGAAATGTGCAAAAGCTGATTCTGACTGACAGCCCCTGATTGAATTAGAATAAAATGAGAACTTTGTCTCTGAAATGTCATGTCGTTCACGAACGAAAATTGAAAATGATACGACTTCCCTTTTTCAAAAATGTGACAAGACAAAGCACTTCCTTGCAAATAATCAGCGTCAAAAACGATCCGAATGCAACAGAGTCTTTTTCGAGTGTCGAGGTGACTTCATTTTCATTTTGTGCCATTCCCTTATATTTCCCTTTTGTTGTGTAACACTTCTCATTGTGTTCCACCCAACACTCCTGATTTATGCTCATAAACTGTCAACTGTCTCGCCTTTCGATACGCCTTCGTGGTTTCCTCCTCCGCAGAGGTCCTTGAGGTTCCTGCCAATAACATGTCAGGCGAGATGTGAGTCTACGTCAAGAGTTGTCTCCTTTTGTCTCGGAAGACTCCAAACTCTTGTGTTTCCCTGCAATGTTTTTGTTCGCTTGTGGAAAAGTGCAGCAACCAAAAGGAAGCGGGAAGCGAGGAAACTTCAGAAATTTATATGGAGAGCAGAGCGTCGCGTTGGACCTGTCTTTCAACTCTCTGCCTTTTATATCCCTTAAACAAAACAAGGTTTTCTCCGGTCGCTTTCCATTATTAGTTTTTCTCAGGAAAAAGAGGAGATAACCCTTCCTCCCCTTTCCACGGGGAAAGATGCGCTTTTCGTTTCTCATCCATTCTTGTTGCCATCCTTGCAAATACACTTTCACTTGAGGACAAGAGAGACAGAGAGGAACCCTTTATATATAAGCCTTTCAACTCATTCAGGTAAACGAAACGATGCGATGATGGCGTTTTCGTGGGTGACTATACATGCGACTTTAGAAATAATAGGATGTACCTACGTACAGGGAGCACGAAGGATTTCTATGAAATCACAGACTATCTCCGAACGACGACGGTACGTGTATTATGATTGTGTTGGACAAAGGATGGTGAAAATTCTGTGAGAGATCCATGTGTATGTGTGTGCGTTTGATCCCCTTTTTGTCCACCTAAACAAACATGTAGAAAATCCTACTTAATTCCGAAGGCTGTTTTTCCTTTTCCCCACTTTCTCTCACCCACTCAGTCAACATCCAAGGACCATAATATACGTACATTTCTCTACAGCTCCGTAGCTTCCATTTTCTTTAAGTCATATAACTATACGTCCCCTCTCCTCAATTTCTGAGAGGATCAACGAAAGCCTTTCTCCGAGCTCCGAAAAAGAAAACATCCTTTGCCTGGGCCACGCCGGCTTATAATAATGATGTGTGATGATTCCTTGGGCTGCACATTGCTCAAATGGTGTGATGACGTGCTGCTGCTTTTGATAGAGCAAATATCTGAGACAGGAAAATAGAGGATATCCATATCTTCCATGTCAATTATGGAGCCAGGAAGAAAGAGATATTTCTCCTTTTTGCAAATCTTTTCCCGTTTGATCCTACATGCAACCGCCTGCCCCTAGATTTAACCGCAAATTTTCTTTTCTTCAAAGGATTTCCATTTCAAATAAAGCTGCTGTAAAAAGAGAAGGACTTTCTCCGAGGGTACTGAGGAGAAAGTAGTTTTTGATTCGAAAATGTGTAAAGCACGCTTTTAGAAAATGAAATGGAGGCGATGGTAGAAGCGCGACTGAACTCGAATAACATCAAAAGCAGCTAACAAGGTCGTTCAGTGTATGCCAACATCCCTCCATCTCTCTGATTACAAGTTTGAGAGACTACAAGGAATACTAGTCTCCGGAACAGTGTCCAGTGTAGTGGGGAGGATGTCTCTGTAATTTGTATCGTCTCGAGGAGTTACGCCTCCTTTTCCGTCAAGTGTTTCATCGACAATGGGTACAAAGTACTTTCAATAGTGATGGAGGAGGACATTAGCCTGTCGCACGTAGCCCGATAAAATGTGCATTAGTCAAGCAACATGTCTCGTGGAACAAACCACACACATGTCAAGCCCCTTTGTTTTGTATTCCCATCACCAAATGGATTGTTGCGGCAATCACTTTGCACTTTGGCAAGACGTGCGTATTAATCACACCACGACGACTTTCACTTTTGGAAAAGTGAAAGTCGTCGTGGTTTGGAAAAGAGAAGTAGTTTTCATTCGATTAGAGTGGATGCTGTGGTAGCAGTCGCGGATGAGGTAACTGAGCCTTGTCTTGATGACATTGAGTAAAGTGACAAAAATTGCATTGCCTTGTTCCCTGTCTCGTCGTTCACTCATTCAGAGCACACACATATACGATACGTGAAACGTCCATTGTACTACTACTGGTGACACGATATTATAAAAAATGTAATTCATTTACTCTCAATTATTTTGCCATATCTACTCAAGGTTCATAATAGATTTTCACCGCGAGTGACGTGTGTAATTAAATGAAGTGAAATGGGTTGTGAAAGTTGGGTAATGCTGTTGTGAAAGAACTCTAAAGAGCTATAAAACATTGTTAAAAGAGAAAAGGAGCTTTCCAGAAAACCACGTCGGAGTGTCCTAATGGATTTTCCATCTCGTAAAAACTACATAATATCGTCCTGCACCGGTTACGTCGTTTGGGCTTTGAATAATTCACATTCGACAAATGTGCACACGTACTTTGTCAACAATTGTACCAGAGTCTGCTGTACAAAACAAATCTGTAAACAGATGAAAGAAGCTGGACGAATGGCGTGTCCTTTTCTTATACCATTCATCAATCTAATTCCGTGCACAACAGAAATTCTCTACCTATTTAATTCACACTTCCAAAAAGCCGTTTGGAAGACAGGTCTATACTTTTTTCTTTCGTTAAATATTGACATGCAGAACCAAACCCTCGCATTAGGTGCAGCAACTGGGCTCAAAACTTAAAATGCCCACATTCAAGTGCACTACTTTGAGCAAATAGCGTAAAAGAAAAGCGGCCGAGTTAATAAGCCTCTGAGCCAAACCCTATTTGGAGGCGCTTCTGAATATTTCAGACCAATTTGTTAGGGCTAAAGTGCTCCATAAATTTACACAATGTTTGCCAAACAAGCGGACGAGGGACAAATTTGACCAAATAGAACAAAATCAATATTGCTCCCTATTATCCGAGAAGAGATTCATTGAAGCCGGTTTTACACTACGTCAATTACGTCGTTTTTGATAAAGGATTGTCTGAGCCCTGAATGAGTCAGCATCTATTAATATTCTTTCTTGACACGGGGATGTTCCGATCAAGTGTTTCTAGATGTTTTCTACCAGCTTAGAAATGACATTCTAAAGGCGTAATTTGCAATTTCCCATCATATTGGAAAATTATTCATTGAACACTGAACACTGACATTATCATACTAGGTAAGGCATACGTAAATAAGTACAGAAAAAAGGAATATTCACTTAAAGGTATGTATTTACCTGAAGGTTACGAATAAAAGTCTTGCTTACTCCTGTCATTTCACATACATACACACTTCCACTTCACACGTCTGGTATGATATTTGCCTTATAATTTTCATTCACCTCCATTCCATGACATTCTATTATGGTTCGCGTGAATTCCCGAAGATCACTTTTTCACTTTCCCACTTGAAACTTTTTTTTTCAATGCGTGACTAATTGCATGAGAACAGCACAGGTTTTCATCTCTTTCCACAAATTGAACCGCACGCACTCGCGTGTACAGCAACTCACATGCAAATCACGATGTCACTTCAGAAAATCATTTGCACTTGAGGACTCACACTCTTAAAAAATCTCTTGAAATGTAGCACTTCGCGTCAGCCAAATTTGAAGCGACACGACATCCTCTTGCTTTCAGAAGTCGGAGAGACCGCTGAGTGGAGCTCCGTTCTACTGAAACTCTGGAACTCAACTGGGAGCTGAGGAGAGAAGACGATCGGCTTAAAATCAAGAGACACAACTTTCTCTCCGAGAGAGTGTTGTCCTGTAGCAGTCATGCACCTCTCAAGGCTGAGGGAGAAAGTTTCTGGTGCTGTTTCAACGCAGCTTGCCATTTGAAGCTGAACAAACCTCTGACTTTCCCCACCCTACTGCTGGTCAGGGAATGAGTGATGAAATAAGATTCCCACGCTACTTTGTTTTTTTAGGACTCTCATTTTGTTTCATTTTGAGTTGCTCAAGATTTTCTGAACAGACAAGGGCCTTAAGCCGTTTATCTTTAAAAAAAGTGACGTATAGAATTGGGGAGAGGGCTTACTAGAAAGTGAAAGGTGCTCTGATTCTGTACCATACGGTTGTTGCACCACAACCTCGATTGGTCAACATTTTTCCGATGTCGTCCAGATCAAGTTGGGAATATGAAGTGAGATTGAAAAAATCTCAGCTCACTGGAGAGTAAACACTTGGAACTTGGACTTGGACGGAAAGCGAGAAAAACTCCTGGCAGATTTCTTTGAGTTCGTACGGACTCTCGTGATGAAACCCATTGTTTTCATAATTGTCTACAATTACGGAACCTAATGGCAGTCCTCCCTTCGCAGATCACATAACCTCAGCAATTGTTTCTCCCATCAAATCAGTTCACCGGTCTTCAGCTGCTCATTTCTCTTACCGTTCAACCGATTGGATTTTTACGGCTTACCGTTAAGGTGTCGACGTGATGACACTACCTTACCACTTTAATGAAGTTAACCCTCTCACTGCTTTCCTTGTAAAGAAAGATACTTTTACTTTGTTAATTAAAGCTACGAGATCTAGAGTAAGCATTTCATCTTCAAGTTTTTTTATCTCTTTACCCTTTCCTCTCAATCTACTCTAGCTAATTAAAGACATCATGATGATCTTTTATTGTTTTTTCTTTTTGTTGATAAATTAATACAAAAAGCGAATCAGCTCAATTCTCAAGTTCACGTGGTGAAACACAGATTATTAATAAGACTTTCACACAAAATCATTCAGTGCGATCACAACTCTTTCCTTTTTCCATTTTTCTTTTCCCATGACCGACATGACATTGTCTTACAAAGTCACATGAATTATTATACAAAGATTGTGTTACTCGAACAAACGATGCACATTATGAATAGTCAGTAGTTTACTCTTCACGCTCACTAACCTTAAAAGGAGCCCACGACAGAACCCATGCCGCCAAATGATTCACTTCGTATCATTCTTGCTTTCCCCACAGAACAAGCTGTTTGTCTCACATAAAACGGGAAGCACAGTCCGGACGTCCCTGTGACTTAATCATTACAGAGCAACTCGGAAATGTCGTTTGCCATTTCCGCCTCTCTCGCAAGCATTACAGCGACATCAAAGGAAAAATTCAAAGTAAATGTTTAGCAGTCGTAAAAAGGGCGCGTATTGGGTGTAGTAAAAAGTGCGTTTAAGCTTGGCACTACGTCAGTGCGATGAATTACTTCTCGTTTCCGACAATAAAGTGTATATCGCTCTGTGAACACTCTAAAGTGCAAAAAGAGATTGCTTGTCTCTCGCCTATCCATCCATTTGGCAATTGAAATGGGAACGAAATGCTTGTATTCGTTTCAGACGACCGGAGGCCGAGACAAGGCACTTGACTAATGCAGGAATTAGCAGCTCTACGTGTGAGTGGCTAATGTCCTACTCCATCACTCTTTCCTTTCGAGAGTGAGGGACAGAGAGACAAAAGAAACATTTCTCGGTCATGCCGCTTAGTGAAAGTGCGGTCCGCTTTCTCCGCGAGAGAGTCAAGTGTTTATTGGGCAATAACATCATTCATCCTGTCTGTGCTGGGAAACCCGTTTCAGAGTGGAACATTGGAATCCATATTTTTTTCCAGTTTTCTAGCTCCGTTTTTTTTGTAGTCCCAGTTTTGAGTCCAAAGTCTTCTGTGTATTCTTCTTCATGAAAGATTGTGTGCACATATTGGGACAAAGATAATCCTCACATTTGGAGGTGGTCTCTTTGCACTTTTCATTTACCAGCGTCACCGCACAAAGAGGTCACACCATTTTTGTGTGGTGAAGCCCAACGAAAACATCATCAGTCATCATTACACTGAGCCGGCAAGTGGAAGAAAAGAAGACGCGTTCTTTTTTCACAGAGAGGTTGTGTTGTTGATCCTCTCAAAAACTGAAGAGACGCAAGACGCAGTAGTACTGAGGGAGATGAGGGGAACGTGTAAACGGGATAAGGATAATATGAGACTTGGAGAAAGTAGCAAAGAAAACACAACCTTGTTGGAATTAAGTAGGATTTTCTTTCGTGTTTGTTTAGGTGGACAAAAAGAAGGAAGGAAAATAACAGCATCTTTAGTTTTTTTCAGTTTACCTGAAATGAGTTCTCACTCACAACTTGCATAAAGGACTTTCCTTACCACGTGAAAGTCTATTTTGCCAAAAGAAAGAGAAACGATGAAAAGCGCATCTCCGATTTGAACACGGAGAGGGGAGGAAGGTTTTTCATAATAAAGACGCAGATTCAGGGACGACATGCTCTTTTGTTTAAAGAGAGATGAAAGCGGAAGAGTTGAAAAAAAAGGTTTTCCGCTTTCACCCTGGGTCGCTTTTTTTTCTGTGGTGCATGTATACAAAAGTGAAAATTAACATTTTTCTGCTCACTGGTTTTGCGGGACAGTTATTTGGTGGCTTAACAAAAGACCTCTTGAGTCATAAGGTTCGTTCTTATACGACATTCTGACATTATTGACAGTTGTCTCAAGGAAAGGAGAAGGCACATCACAAGTTTGTGGACAGATGAGACAGGCTAGGGAAACATTGCATGACATGCTTTTAAAGGGCAAAGATAGGGAATGTGTATCACCGAATGGAAATGAGGCCCCTCTTGACTTTGATTATTAGTGTGAAAGTTGGTTTTTGAGTTGTCAGTTTGTAGAGTGTCTTCCTGCGAAAAAGGCAACGGTTTATGCCCGAGGAGTTCTTATTCAATCGAGCAAGAAAGCCAAACAGTTACTTAGTCAATCATAGTGACACACTATTGCGAGCTCTTTAGAGAGTGAAAAAAGACATATTTCCTGTAAGATATATTTCGTTGCATTCTTCCTTCTCTTGCTAGTTGCATTGCGAGGTTGCCGATATAGCTATCGAAGTTTCCGGTGGCCTATTTACTTGGTTCAGTAAGAAACCTGCGGAATATATCTTTTGCTATAATATACTGCATTTTGAATACTCTGTGATTAAAGTGTACGTATCACTTTTGAGAATCGTGCTGTTGAGCCGTATGAAATTATACCAATGCAATGGTGGAAGCCGTCAATTTTTGAGCTGTAATAAGAATTACATAACTATTCACTGGAGGAACATTACGATTACAAAAACCTTTCCACTCTGAAGACAAAATGTGGTTAATTATTTCCTCCAAATCGTTTTAAATCAACAAAACAAAGAGTCGAACATTGAACCGAAAAAGGCTGGAAAGGTACTGAAGTAAAAAGTGGATTTTATTTATGAATTTGCTTAATAATGTACTACGCGTACGACAAATTAGGTACATATGTAACAAATGGTTAAAAGTAACGAACAGAAAAGCGAAATAAATGGATTTGTATATATTAATTCATAAAGAACAGTATCACTCAGAATGGGAATATGACATCGCAGATGTTGACGATGAATTGCGCGGGTAGGAATTTAGGAAGGAGTACTCCCAGCATAGGTCCGGAAAGGTCGGATTTCGCTCCGAGTGGAAAACCATTAAGCCTCTCTCCATGAGTCTGTTGAATAAGGGGATCACCTGCGTGCCAACTTTGGACTTCACAGTCCAGTCCCATACATGAAACTCCACCAACAACTGTCCAACAGGCAAGACTTGCATCTGTTGCTGAGGAATATCGTCGAGAAACTTTTCAAGCGTTTTGTACTCCCCCTCCTCGATGTCCATTTTGATAATGTCCACCCAGGTGTGGCCATACTTTTCCATAATGCTCTTGATCGTGGAGACTGAGCCTGGGACGTCCTCATTTCCCACGGCCATCTTGGTAAAGGTGACGCGAGGTGTGCCCGGCTGCAGAGGGCGTCCAATCTTTGTGTCTCCTGGGTCAAATGCAAAGATTTCGCAGTTCCGACGCTGAAGCACTTGCGCCTCAAAATGAGAGTTGTCCTTGACGCCAAAAGAATAGACGACGCATTTGGAGTGTGGCAAGCTGTCCAGGTCGCAAAGCCACTTGCCCCCGTCGCCTCGGCTTCCAACTCGCTCGAGTTTGATTGGAGGACAGATCGTTCTAGAAGTCAAGGAGGTCCACAAGGCCAACTTTTGGAGCCCCTCGTCCTTATACGGCTTAAACTCGGTTTTGCCACCTTCAATTCTATGCAGAGTTGAAGTTTCTTGGAAGGTGGCTTTAAAAATGACCTCTGCATGTGGACGTTGAAAGAGGGTCTCTCGAGAATCAGGTTCGACACTACGATGAATCACATAGACGAGGAGAATCAGGGTAGCACCTGCCAAAGCCGCCTTCGTCACTTGGAACGTTCTCATCGCTGCAGTCAACCTGCTCGTCGTTTTTGTGCTATTTTATACAGAATATCGTTTGAATTTTTTTGCACTATGTGAAGAATAAACAGAATGGCAGTGGTTCATAAGTGGTTGAATTTACACACTAAAAGCCATTTTTGCAAATGTGTGCAAAAACTGAAAGCATAATGCCCAATGCATTAATTGCAACTACATACTTGGGTAAAGTACAGAGTACAGAGTACAGTCCATCGTCCATGTACAAAGAATTCTACAAAGGTTGATGAGTTCAAAACAACCGAACGGAAGTCATTAAAAATTACGCGTTTATTTTTTTAAAAAATAAATACATTTTTATCAGTCAACAGACACCTGAAACTACGGAAATGTGTCTCTGTGTTTGGCTGGATAACTTAGATAAATATTAGGATATGTTAGGAGAATGCGAATGGAGTGACTCTTGCAGTGTGCACATTACATGAACTTTGTTGTACGTGGGTAATTATGAAGTGCATGGTTTAAAATACTTCCTCACCACTTACCCAAATGTCTGCATGTGTATAGCTGAATTACAGTAGAGAATGCAAGTTGAGTTGCAACGTGGCTTCCGTTTTTAATTATTGAGAAAAATGACACGAAGCACGCCATTGTAGTTTGAGGTCTGAACAACGAGATTATGAACTCGCTCACCGAATCTTTAACAACTGGCTATCCTCTTCCACTAAATTTCTGTTAATACGTGCCACAATAATGTGAATGTGCGAATAAAATGTATTAATTCTGAGAAGCAGCGAAGGTTATGGATTTATATTTTTAGGAAGAAAATTTAAGCCGATTTTTAACCGTCCATTGTTTTGTCTAAAGAGAATTATATCCAATAAAAATCTGTCGCATCACAAATTGTGTAATCCATTTTCATTATTGTTGGGGTTTTCTGCAATTAAACGTTGCACTAGTAGAAACTTTGATAATATTAAAAACGGATAAGCAAACTTCTGTTCTCCAGAGAAATCATGATATAATAATGCATTGTCGGTATAAGGGGATGAGGATGATTTTAAAAAGTAGAATTTTTCCGTTTTACGTGGGTGAGAAACCCGGATAAAAGAGCACAAAAATAAATTATGTAACTATCTCCTAGTGGTGCAAATATCGTCATGAGGTTGTTTGTCGTATACAGCGAACTGAATGTAACAATGTTATTGAAAGTTATCACGAGTCTAATGTGTCCATTTTTTGACATGCTGTTACCTATAAACTCGTCAATGACCTATCTGCCCCTATTCGTGTGGTTTGCTTGTTTTTTACAGCAAAATCCATATCGGAGTTGATGATTAATTACATGTTTTGTAATGTAGCGCACACAGTTTTTTACCTGTTTGCATAACCTGAAATTGTTCGATGAGTAAAAATTGGTCAATTTGAATTAATTTGGAGTTTCAAATTGTGTTAATTGCACCTTTTATTTTTCATTGCATTTTGGTTCGAGATGTGTGTATTCACACTTGTGTAGCGACGATAAATATGTCTGGAGTTGACAGCATAAAATTGATGGTATTATTAATTAGCTTAATGATGGCCCGGATTTTCGGTCATGGTCCTTCCAGAAGCTTTGCAGAGAAAACTTTGTGTCTGGAGACTTGAGGTGTGTGAAGCGGCATTCTGCACTCCAGGCGAATCCTTCGCCCTTTTCGCCATAAATCATTTTTGGTTACGCGTCTCTCCAATTTTATGCGTCAGCATGCTCAACACGTCCATCTGGTTTAGACGCAAAAGTTTAATGAGGACACCCGATTCATAGGGAAATTCACAATATAAAAGGCATCGCCCTCGGTGAGGTGCTGTCATTCATTTCCAGATACAAGCTCATCTTAATTAGCTCAAAGCGAAGAGTACCTGATTTGCCCAACAGCTAGTCAAGAATGAGACTGTCGGCATTAGCAGCATTGTTCGCAGCTCTCGGGCTGCTGAAAGTTTGCCATGCTTGGAAGGTCGACTCGGCGCTGATCCAAGGGATCCAGTCCAACGGGCCCATGGACATTCTTGTAAACTTCGAGGGGGGTAATCGCAAAGTTATCGAGACCATCGAAGGGCGCAGCTTCCGCAGCAGAGAAAGCAAGGTGAAGGCCCTCACCCAGGGTCTCCAGGATAACTCGGTGAGCTCTCAGGGCTCCGTCCAGGAGTATGTATCTAGCACCGGAGCGTCGTCCCAGTCCTTCTGGTCCAGCAATCAAATGGTGGTTCGCGGGGCAAACTTGAATCTCGTCCAAGGGATTGCTGACTTCAAACAGGTGAGCAAAATTCAAGCCCTGCCGAAATCCTCAGTGGGACCCATCCCGTCCAAGGCTGCCCCTCAGGCGACAGAGGTCCAGTGGGGCGTGAAGAAAATCGCGGCAGACAAGGTTTGGGATAGTTTGGGAGTCACAGGTGAAGGTGTCGTTGTGGCAAACATTGACACGGGGTAAGTTGATGAAGTGAGAGAGCAAAAGAATAGATAAGACAGCGAAACGACATCTAAAATTTGCTTGATTAATCAATGATTGCAGTGTTCGAGTGACCCATGAAGCATTAAAAAATAATTGGCGAAGCGATAGGGGATGGTGGGGTAAGTAGCTCTACCTCTTAAAAACATGGTAATTTTCAGTGAAAGACTGATTGTATAATATTTGATTTTTTTAATCTAGATCCTTACAACAAAACTGACAAACCAAACGACCAAAATGGCCACGGAACTCATACCATGTGAGAATTAAAAAAAGATAATACTCAAAGACAGGTCCACTTGAGATAATTGACTTCTCGCTTGACAGGGGAACAATTGCTGGGGCCCTTGGAATTGGCGTAGCTCCCGGCGCCAAGTGGATTGCATGCCGAGGCTGTAACTCCAGCGGCTGTGACGGAGCTGCCCTCCTGGAATGCGGACAGTGGATCCTAAAACCATGGACCTTGGAGGAAGGGAAAGATCAAGGAGACGCTAGTGCTATTCCAGACGTTGTGAGCAACTCGTGGGGATCGATAATCCCCTGGAATGATTGGTACAATCCCACAATTGAAGCTTGGAAGGCGGCTGGCATCCTTCACGCATTTTCGGCAGGGAACTCTGGTCCCGCTTGCCCCAGCGTTGGGAGTCCCGCAGACCAGCAGGTGGCATTTGCCGTGGGGTCCACAGACAAAAACGACCGCATCTCGTACTTCAGCTCGAGGAAGGTCTTTTTGTCCACTAGGATCAAACCCGAAATAGCAGCCCCAGGGACGGACGTGTATTCGGCGTGGTTCAACGAGGACACAGCGTACAAAACCATTTCAGGAACGTCGATGGCTTGCCCGCATGTCGCGGGAACAATGGCGCTAATGGTATCAGCCTTGAGAAAACAGAGTAAAGATCCGAGAGCAAAGATTACCCAGGAAAGGGCACTCTCCACTCTGGTGACCACAACGGACACCAAAGGGCTCACCTTGGGCGCTGTAGATTTGACAGGGGCTCTTATATGTGGCACTGCGTCCAGATATCCCAACTATTACTTTGGGTACGACATTGTTATTTATTACTTTATAGGTCGAAGGTTTAACTAATATTAACAATTATTGGCTAAAGATACGGTCGATTGAACGCTCTGAACTCCGTGAACGCCACAATCAACAACTCGCAGAAGCCTCAGGAATGAAGGAATGAATGGCAT
>JAHZMW010004183.1:0-82118 GCA_027743745.1 Alloscopus bannaensis | reverse complement strand
ATTTAGTGTCCGGCCACTAAATTTAGTGACTTGAAATTTAATATTGCCCCAAGCCACTAAATTTAGTGGCCTGGAGCAATATTTAATTTCAAAATTAAAGTAACAAAAATTGTGAGAGAGTAACGACAATTAAAAATCGGATTATTGAAGTTAATTGAAAAACAAAGTTTTCCATCGAGTGGGTTTTTTAATCTGTCGTGAGCGTGTTTTAAAAATTATTTTTTTAATTAAATATTTTTCCAGGCCACTAAATTTAGTGGCCAAAAAAATCAAGCCACTAAATTTAGTGGCTGAACACTGACTGCTGAAGGACCTTCATACGCTGCTCATCTGCGAATGAACGGTTGTTGCGTGATTTTTTCCATAAAGGTCAGAAATGAGGTGAATAAGAGTAAATTTGAAAGATGTTGTTTCTTATTTATCACCATTCTGTTGGACTGCGATAAGTTGGTTAGATGCAGTCCTGAGTTATATTCCAGTCCTTTTAATCTTGTCGTCAATTTGTTTTAACATTAACCAGCCATTTCCGTCTATGAATTGATCAGATCAATCATTGTTTCATTTACTGTTACTGACTTTCTCAGTTGTCTACAAGTTTGAGTTGACCTTCGCGAGGTCCTCATGGGCGGTTCAATTTCAGCGTCCAGTTTTACGAGTCGCTTTTTCAAACCGTTCAACTACTCCTTCTTCAAAATTCGATCCATTTGTCCCTAGTCATACTACATACTCCATTTTATTATCCTCGTCGTCGGTATTGTTCCTCTTCACCTTCATCGCTTGCATTTTTAGTGTCTCCATCTTTGCCCTTGTTTTGTGTGCTTTGAGCCATTCTACTGGACCCAAAAAACTGCAAGGCCGAGGAAACTAATTGAAACAGCAATGTATTGCAGGAGTTCCGCCCAAAATTTATGTTGCGTCTTGCTTAATAATAAATGTCTTCAACTGTTTCTTTTCTTAGAGTGCCCCCAAACGGTTTTTGACATGAAGAAGTCATGCAAGCATAAAGTTTGAAATATCTAGCGAACTCTGCGGATCCAGATTAATTTTGGTCGGCAACATTCTTTGAATATTTCAGCGAAAAAAAATTCCAAACAGCATGCTTCCAGTTTGTATATATCAAACTTTCGGTTTTCATCTTATGACACACCACATACATGCATGTTCGTCAAAGAACTCGTCCGCACCACTGTCGATTGTCAAGTTGACATTTTGCATTTGAAAGTTGGCTTTTGTCGAACAACAACTCGTTCTAGTGAAGTGACTCATTTCTAGCTTCACTCATCTTGTACGTCACCACTTCAAGTGTGCGGAATGAGGTTTGCAGAATCTGGCACACACACCAGACGTCGTTACCATTTGCGAATGCATTCTGATGCCTATCTTCTATTCATACACTCTGTTTGTATAACAGACATTTCGACGATTCTATGGGCGTCTTTCCGAAAAAGTCAGGAAGTCAGAGACCACTGGTTTGGTCTTCAGTTTATCATTTCTGCACTTGTTCCTTATTTTTGTTACATCTCAACTGGCACAGCAGCTAGGAACAAACGATGGGGAGTATTTTATAGTTCTTTATATCAAAACTTTACTCATATATAAACGCGTACATGTATACATGTATCACCTCTACCTGAGACATTGCATTGTGATCCAGAACATAATAGCATTTATGCTCAGCCCTGGCTATAGAAATATACTGTGACCATGGTCATGGTATCGTCAAGCCTGGATACCCACCTTTAATTTCGCTCACTTCTAATAGCGCATATAAAATAAGAAATCCAGGGCTTCACGCAGACAGTACCTCTGTCGCCTTATAAAACTTACTTATAAAACCGTAGCAATTAAAATTCAAACCACGGGTCAACGCGAGCTCTCACAAAATGTAAAGGGCAAACGAGGTCAAACGCAAAATATAAATCTCACAACAGTGTACGGGGGCTGATGTTGAAATAAAAACAAAACTACATCCGTTTTCATTTTGGGCGGAAAGGAGCATTAAGTCAAAGATGAATCATGTTGAATCCGACTCTGGGGTTTTTTTCCTTTCAAAATATGTGCATCCTCAGCTCAGACTTACAAAAGCACTGTCTACAACTTTTCGGAAGTCTGTGCTCAACCCTCCCCGTACATATATACATTTAATGTAAGTCAGTACAACTTATCCCTTTTGGACGATTGAGAAAGATGGAGTGGCTTCCCTTTCTCCTATAATATGTGCCTCCAATCAGTTATTCTCCGTTTGCAAAGTCGACATTTATAGCACGCTTTTAAGCACTGAGAGGTTAGCAAAGATTTTCACACCAAGTTTCTTTCATCTCAAGCATAATATCGCCCTGCCTACTGGGTCTTGTAGCACCAAAGGCAAAAAGGTTTTGATTATATTGCAACTTTGCAGTAAAGGGTTTAATAAAAGTGAGCTTTATTTGATTCCAGCCTACATCGTGTCCAATAAAATCCATAATCGTGTTTTGTATACACGTAGTATGTGTGTGTTATGTTTTTTAAAAATAAATTTCATGAGTGTATCGTCACTGTCTACGTAGCACAACTATATCTTTGCGCCCAAGATTTCCTCCAAAAATCTACTTATGATTTTTTTTCTCCCACTTGGTCAGTAACAATCATTGCTTACAAATTACCATTTGAGCACATTAAATTCAACATGACACATTAGTAGAAAAAAATAAAATTAGCACCTGGAAAAAACAATGCTGGAGAAGCTACACTAGAAGGCTTTGAGCAAATGATTAAAACTCGGATGCTCTTCAAATAAACATGTACATTTTTTTAAAGTCAATGTAGGAAATCAGAAGGTGCGAACTGTGGTAGTGGATGATTGGTTGTGAAAACTGCGTTTTTCTACCAAGACAAAAGGAAATCTTATTCCTTTAATCAGCAAGGGTTATATTTAGATTCGAGCCCAGAAATAAACCAGCACTCGAACCATATTAGAACTCAAGCGCACATACGCAATACTCGCAATACTTTTGCGATATGCTTTGCTTTGAAACGCTGATAGTGTGTGATGAACGTATGTTATTTTTTGCAAGTGGAGGAGAGAAATAGGATGAAAAAAGTAGAGAAAACAGAACAAAATTTGACGGCATACATTTTCACATGTTAAGATGGTACAAAAGTGTGGAGCATCATCACCCCTCAACTTGCCTGTCTTTTGTCTTGACGCCTATTCCTTGTGGGAATATGATGGCATGATTTTTATTCCACGAAGAGTTACAGAAATGAGTGAATTGTTTTAAGTAAATGTTTGTCATGTTTTTGCGCAGAAAAAAGTCGTCACCATGATGTTTAATTGTGTCACGTCGTCGGATCGTATGCAAAACTTTTTCAGCAGTGGGAGACTAAAAGATGTTTTAACGCTTCTTTTCCTGTAACTTTGCTATAATATAGTGAATTAGAGAAAATTGCTTAGTGAAGCATTCGGTATGGCGGATCGGATGAGGTAATCTCGCAGAATAGTTTCGCTTTAAAAAGAAACCGAAGCATGGTCCCCTCTTCCGCATGTACAACTCTGTGAGAATGTAGAAAAAATACGGTTCTCTCTTCACGTTTTTTCGCCCTAAGTTACGTGTTTTTTTTCACGATGTATGTGTATAAGTATATGCAGAAAGCTTATGGATGTGGGAAACACGGAGTCTTTTATAATGTGAGTATTGAGTATACTCTGTGTTTAGCAACTTTTTATTTGCATGCATGTATTGGATGCACAACCTCTTTAATTACAAAATGAATGAAAGCTTTGGTGAATCTCACACGGCATTCAGTTCAAGTCTGAGACAAAGCTTGTTTTCAAATGCTTATACCTAGTTAAATGGTGTACGTAAAGCAGTATATTATGTTTCGGAATGTATGCACACAGCCGATGATGCACAAAAGAAAAGAGCAACTTCCTATAAAATTCGGAATACATTTTAATTAATGAATCGCGATTCGAATCTGTCACCTTCACTAACATGGCGTGTCAAGAAGCATGCACCTTTAAATCTTGAGCTCAATCTATATATAACCCCCACGTATGTAGATTACAAAAGAATGATGAGCTTTTGTCTTGTGGATTCTCACACTCGTAGTAATGAGCTTACCGCACACGTAAGTGAGCTTCGTTTTCTGAGAAATTCAAAGTGGGCATTGCCGCTTTCTCACTATTCCAGCGCGGTGATCCTTTTCTTTCTGTACTCGGTCTTTAAGGTGATTAACATTAAATTCAGAAATTTTACCAAAATTATTATTACCATACTTAGGTATTTCAGGGCTACAAATTCATGAACTCATTCCGGGGTATTCTAGGCTGTTGAGTATTGTAGGACAATTTTGATTTAGGTGCGACAGTTGTTTGAAAATTCTTGCATGTGCCTCTTCAATACTTGGAAGAGAGATTAGGCTTATGAAATATTGTGGAAGTTTGAAATAGCAGGATCAGTGCATGAGGATTCTTCCGAAACACATTTCCGTTTGCCACGCCTGTCGTGATGGGACAGATGTTCAAGACAAGTTGCATCGCTTCAAAACATTAGTGATCTTGATAAGTGATACATAATGTGTGTATATGCCCCTAGGAAAAGTACTAAACATCAACTGCTGTGAATCTAATGTGCATGTCTCATATAATGGGAATTAAACCACATCCTTGAATCATCCAATGGACCAACGGCATTACAATCGGCGGAAAGAACAATTAGGATGGAAACGCTCTTTATCTCGGAAGGACGACGTGTGAGCATATACAGTTACTGTCAGTGTCAGGTGAACGGTGTAAGTGACACGTAAATGTACGTGTTCCCAAGTTTTTGAAGACGCCGGTCAAATGCTTGATTTGGAATGGAAAGATACCAGAAAATTTATCCCCAGCTAAAATGGTTGTCATCGAGTTACATAAAAGAAGTCGGAAATGTGCCAACCAGAAAACCTACTTTTACAACGTTTACTTTTGAAAAATAAACGACGCGTTAATGCCCCTTTCTATATACTTTTATTTTTATTATTATTACGCCAACGTCTGGTTTTCAATCTGTCGGAAAAGATTTTCTTGTAAAAGTTGGTTGAATGAAGCGCTAAGGGCTCAACAGGTCTTCTGTGAGAAAATGGACCACGAGAGAAAAGTCATTCAGTGATTTATAAGCAGCTTCATGCCCGCTTGAGTTTTCGGAGTGGAGAATTGAATTTGCAATTCTACAGCAAGAAATCCCTCATGTGTGTGTAATTATGTGAAAATGACACGAAACAGGAAACGTTCAGAAAGCAGTTCAGAAAGTCCTATACGCCGTCTAGAGTGTGGTATTGTTGCCCTATTTACAGACAGCTAACCTTGCCGGATATGAAAAGCAGAGGATGTTTTTTTAGGAGTCACTGTGTGTGAATTTGTGAAATATACAGATGTACAACGTAGTCACATGCCAACATAGTGAGGTGTAGTGTATATATATAATCCTCACGTATAAAAAGAGATCTGCGAGTTACAGGCGTCTTTTAAAATAATCCAATTCACAGAAGCTTACAACAGTGTAAAATGTTGAAAAGCTTATCTAACACTGCACAAATTTAACTACAATTGATTAATAGTGCACCGTTCGTGTATACCGTCACTAAGCTCAAACCTTGTCTTACCAGATCCCCTCTCGAAAGTGAGAGCACATCTGAGGATCTCATGAAACCGTTTTTGCGTGGGTGAAATTTTTTTTCGGTGAGGAGTCTCGAACAAGAAAATTTGGATATGAAAAATCTCCGGCAAAAAGTCTTTGGCGTTCCGTAATGTCACGGTTGTATGAAAGCGAAAACAGGCGGCATGTAAAGTGTACAAGTTTAAAGAAATATAACAAAAACGACACAATAATGATGCAGGTCACCGTGCAACACAGACATCCGTATAATGCTTTTGGAAGGATTAGTCTAACCCGACA
This sequence comes from Alloscopus bannaensis, assembly GCA_027743745.1. Lineage (NCBI taxonomy): Eukaryota > Metazoa > Arthropoda > Collembola > Entomobryomorpha > Entomobryidae > Alloscopus > Alloscopus bannaensis. The sequence continues at coordinate 76,200 of JAHZMW010004183.1, read as the reverse complement.
CTCTCGACGTTAACAATATGAAGTGAACTGAAAATGACCTTTAGCTGGGGATTTGCTTGGATATTTAGAATCGACAAGGAAATGTTCGAGAGATGACTGGCGTGTTTGACCAAACTTTATTTGTGCGATGAGCTAATTTTCCACAGCACACGATGCTGCTTCTAAAAAAGCTGTTGAAATATTGGGAGCGGACTGTCCCATTTCCAGTCTTGACGATATCGACAACTAAAGATGCGATATGCACAAAACGTTGATTCTGCTCCCTCGTAATATCTTGCACATCCCTTAACTCCCAAGAAATTTAATTTGGTGAATCCTCTGAAATTTATGAGGCTTTTGAAGCATAAAACGAGTTTAAAACTCTGGGGGTTCAACAAGTTCTCCATGTGTGTGGTTCATCAATATCCTTCTGAAAAGTTGCTGCACTTTCGCAGTTAAAAGTAAAGCAGCTCCGATTGCATATTATAATGTATGGGATTCCGTGATTTATTCAGATTGGAGCCAGAAGCACAAACCCGAAGTAAATTTTGCAGTTCAATGATTAAGTGGAGGTCCTCCTGGGTGTTAATCTGATGAGCTATTGATATGGAAATTGAGAAAACGCTCTCGTTTTTTTTCAAAATACCCAAAATCAGCGATGACTCAAAGTAAACCCAAAAAGAAAAAAAGTTCGATACATTCTGAGCACGCTAAATGGTTTATCTGAATGGCTATCAGGAATTCTTGGACGATACATGAAGGCATTATGAAGGACTGTGTTCCTTATTTTGCTTCGTTGGTAAGTAAAATACTGAGTGAGAGGAGTAATGTTAAAAGTCCAAGTAAATTACACTCGTAAACTTTAAAGCGTCATGCACTTTTATTTCAGATTCTCCACAGTACTCCTGGATTTTCGACACTCAAATGTGGAGTTTCGAAGTGAATTTTGTATTAATCAGAAATGGATTCCAGAGGCCTAACTGAAGTGACAACTGAAGGTAGTCACTTGTTACTTTAGTCATATAAATCCTGCGTGATGCGGAGGAGTTCGTTACTAGAAGCATGAGACAAAACAGACTGTGACAGACGAAACATAAGTTTATTTTTGGATAATTTTATACTACATTTTATACCGCGTATTACTGTTAAATTTTATGCATGTGTATCCAGTGGCGTGTGTTTATATTGTACCGTGATGAGTCATGGTGACTGAATGAGTTGTAACAGAGTCAACCGCAAATAATATTACTCCCTGTACAACTCTTGTGGCAAGTTCAAATATTACACATTAAAATGAGGTTGATGGTGTGTCGGAGTATGGTCCATACGTTTTCAAATCTTATGCAATTTTTCTTTTGGTTACTTTACCATAATATCGTGTGGTGGTTCTTATCACTCTCAAGGAGGATGGTTTCCCTTTCATATTATTTCTCTTCCAAGACACTTTCTCATTCCATCTTTATGCATAAACCAACGAGATTTTGTTAACTACACAAACACACAGTGGAGAAGAAAGTAGGTTTTTCCGTTTCCCTGCCTCCCATCACGCTGTATACACAGAGACAAGGGTGAGTGAGTGTTTGCGAAAAATATACACGGGCATGCATGCAATTAGTGCAGCTGGCAGACACTCACAGTTTTCGTACACATTCCATTTTTCACCATGAAAGATTAAAATTAGATGCTTTGGCAACGTCGACTAGGACTCCATCACGGATCCAGACGCTCACGTACCAGGAGCATATAATATCGCATAATGGTTTACTTGTGAATTATTACATGAGAAGCATTTCGCCGCGGATCGTATTCGACTCGAGTGTTGCTTTCGCCCTGTGCCTGTGTCACCCAAAGGAAAATGAAATCTCTCCCTTTCTCACACTCGACGGATATCTTTGCCAGAAAATCACTTGCGAGTTGAATCTCTCCTCATCGTGTCTCGTGTAAGAGAGACAGAGGAAAGCCTATCATTTTTTGTCATCGAATGTGAACTCTGAGAATGTTATGATTTTCCTCCTGCTTACGTAAGTAGATACACGGAAAAGGGCTAAGTTTAGACTTGAGTACACTGACAAATGCCTACTCTCGTGTCTCGATTTCAAAATTGAATGGTCTTCGAGTGGGGCCGTGTTATGGGTTATAATGAATATTGATATGTACTTAAGAAGTATATTCTGAATTTCTGTGTTTGCAAGTATTATGGAAAATTTTTGCAAACATTTCTCTGTAGTGGGGACAGCAGGCGGGTAGATATTGTAGGATGGATAAGTTAACTAGAGCTTGACCGTATGCCAACCACTTTTTCCCTGTTTAACCGACGACTACTATCATATGCATAATAGTATATGTAAGGGGCTTTGTGCATTATGAAGCAACTGAAACAACAATGTTAGAAGATGAGAGACCGTGGCAAAATATTAATGTGTGCGATTTAGAATATGTCAGCGTCATGAGGATCTCACTTTTGCGCGTTGTAATAGAAGACTTGCGTCCGAAGTTAGAAGTTGAGTCGGTCTGCCTATAGTAGTGTGTCATATTTTGGTCTCTGGATTTGGTGGCCTCATTGTATACTTGGTTAGGTTTTAGCTTAGAATGGCACACGTCAACCTTAGTCTGAGCCGTGTAAATGGCGTAATATAAGGACACTTTCATTCTGACCATGACGTCCTCTTCAATGCACGGGGTTTCAATGCATTAGTGTAAATGTGATGTTGTTTTACAGTGGCCGTTTTCTGAACTGGTTTCTTTTCCGGTCCTCAATGAATGACCACTACAGACTGATTCCACTAGGTGCACATGCTACTTGCTTGGTTTTCTTGATACAGTTGAAAGTTTGTTCGGCATGAATCAAACGCATCCCACACCAGCTTGGTTCACCACTAATTCCTCTTTGCGAAACGGGGAGTGTGTGAAACTCGTTCTCAAATCTTTTTCAAGAAATGGCTGAATATGTTTGTCATCCGCGAAGAACATCAGATATCGTATAATATCGCATTACATCTTGCATAAGTGTGCACATTACCGTCGAAATATATATTTTTCCTTACAATTACACCAGTGACACCTATAAATTCACCAGAATTACGAGCACGGTATACTCCGCCAATGCAAGTTAGTCTCCGACCGTTTCTCTCCGTCTATGATGCATAGGTTGTCACAAAACTTTTTCAAGAGTTGGAGGAAACGTGAGGTGGGGACGCCGATGAGTGGGCGCCCCCGTTATGCACCTAATATTTGAAAATGTGGATTACGCGAAACGAGAAGGGAAAAGCAGTGAGCAAATCCGCTCACTAACTAGCATCGCGATACATACATGCATACACTCATATTAATATTCTCACTCCCAATTATTGATAACTGCCTGAAACAAGATTTAATGGAAGACAGCAGCAGAGTTCAGGAAGCACAGCTTGTATAGAAGATCCGCTTTCTATAGTATGATTTTTTACCGTTTCCTTCTCGTTACCCATTTTCCCATTTACATTTTACATGTGTTTCCTGACAGCGTAAACTGATCTCTTGCTACGGTTACGGAGAAACTCAAATCGCTCACTTTCCACCAGTCGTCGTCTCCTGAAGCAGTCGAAGTCAACTCGAAGGTTGCTAGTTGTGTAGTTCGTGGTGGCGGTGCTAGTTTTGTGAAGCAGTTCAAAACTACGAATTTCAAATTTCAACTCAAACTTCGGCGGTGACAACGACCACTCTTTCGGGAATTATATTATTCGAGGTACAACAAAAGTCATTTTATTTAAAAAATGGGATCGATAATGGTTTTTTAAACGGAAGTCATGAGAAGCTTTGTAATCAGTCAGTTATTGGTTCATGTTTGCGTGCCTGTGCGTCTTGGAGGTGTCGAAGCCTGTGCTTACATTCACAATTTTTTACCAAACTCCTGTGAGTTCACCCTAAAGAGATTAGGCTGGGCAATAAGTCATTTTCAAAAACCAGGATGATGCTCACCCAAGTCCACTGAGTGTCGTCGCATTTGAATGGTTTCTTTTTTGACATTATGCTGAAGCCCGTACTTCCAAACTGATATCTTCTGACATTGTGAAAAATCGCACATCACGATTCCAATAACGTCATTAGCAAAAGAGAGAGAAAAACTTCGCATTGTGCAAGTGTGCGCGTTGCTCGTCTCCTTGGAATTTGCCACATGTGTTTAGAGTTACAGGCCCCATTTCCTCTCGCGTGATGAGGATATGGAGAGAGCGGAGTGATGTCTTTTTACATGCGCATTCTTCTCTTCAATTTGTTAGCGTCGTTTTTCGGAGAAAAAAATGCATGCACCCAACTATATGAGGAGCAGCTGTAGCTGGTTGTATGGAAGCCAAAAATGCGTTTGAAACCGAAGTGCATTGCGAGTATTGTAGACGTTGCGGTGTGGGTGGTAAACGCTACTAAATACAAGCATGAGTTGATCTGCCGAAACAATCAAGATTTGTTCTGAAAAATCGAATAAAATAATACGAGTTCAGAGTCGAGAGACTAAACAAAGGGAAGCATAGGAGTCTAGAGCTTCGTTTCAAGCTCAAAATGGAAGAGTACATTGCATGGAAATCATGGTTGATTCTGAAGATATGTGGAGACGTCTTCCAAACTTTCAACGTTTTTCTATATTCATATTCGCCTTCTTGTATCTTCATGAATCTTGCGAAAAAAAACCTTGCACACATGTTTATTATCGGAGTAGCACATCATCGCATAATATCGGAAAGAAGAGTGTTAGATAGGAGCGTCTCTGCTATGCAAATGTGTGTGGAGACTACGGGCGTGTGTAGAGTTTATTTCTGTACTCAATCTAAATATAACTTGGATGGAATGGATTATTAAAGGAATAAGATTCCTTTTGTTTTGTAGCTTCACTCAGCTAATTATCCTCCACCTACGTTCACATCTCGCAGCACTGCCTTGCGCCACATGCCATAGTTGAGCATTTCAGTTTTGATCTTTTGCCCAGGACATCCTTGTCGTCCTTCTCTTGTCCAGTTTTCATCGTTTCCATCCTTCCTCTTCGTTGTCGTTTCAGGTGGGAATTTGCATTCTTCTACGTCTTTCATTTTTCACAACTCTACTCACCATTATTTTTGCACAATTGTCGTGTAAATTTTGCGAAGCCGGTTTTTTTCTTACATAAATTCCAGTGATTCTTTTGCTAATTAAACGCTCCGTAGAAAGGGATGAGTACTTACATAAACAAGAAGGGAGTGGTTGGTGCGCGAGATTATGTACGGAATGGTGTTCGCTATTCTTCTATATATCCATGTGAAGACAATGTGTACGTCAAAATATTAGACAAGTTTAATGAGTGAGTGGATCCAACTTATGGAGGAGTTTGTCAGTGTTGCTCCGTTGTAATTGTGAGGGTGTTTCACGTTGTCCTCAGAGTAGCTACTCGAGCAGAAAAGCTTTACACGCACAATTAAAAGTTGAGGCTGGAGTTTTGCACATCATTTACTGTTGTATAAAACTCGCGTTGGTAGACTCTTTCATTGTTTTTTATATAATTGGGGTGGGTTGATGACGATGTTGAATTTATCAGAAAAGGATAGTTTTTAAAGGTGTAAATAGTACGTGACATTTTTGGCAAAAGTCTTATTGATGAAACGCAGTAAGGCCTTACGACTAATGTCGTGTAGCATGCAACATTAAGACTTGGCGATGCACAGTGTGAACTTCAAGCACGCTGGCAAATATAACATTGTGTTAACATCAAAACTATTTGTTTTGGCTCATGTACTTGCGCATGCCATCATTAGTCTCAAACCAAAACAAAGAACGGAATGCGCTTCGTATTCTCAACAGCTTTCGTATGAATCTGATCTCGTTTGTATTGTCAGTGAAAAATTGTTTTCTCAGACAAATTACCCCATTGAAATATACCACACATGAGCTTATTTATCAAACACGGGACACTTGTGTAAAGAATATTCAGACGCATGGCGAGTTGTCTGGAGAAATTGTTTAGAGAAAGTGCAACTAATTGACATTGTTTGCTAGGTCCACGGAATACAGGATTATTGTACTTTTAATACATACTTGCAAATTATAATAGTGCATACGCACTCATGTGTCAAATTAATTAATTTCAAGTAAACAACACCTCCCGCGTTTTCTGGGATAATTAGTGGTTTGCTCACTATTCATTGCCAATCACTCTCATGCGTCTTTCTCATTGGTGGATGCAGCCCTCATTTGCGAGGCACTTCAATGCAAACCTCCTTGGAGATAAGCTGAGCACTTACTGTCACACGCGCATGTCATGAGCATGTCAAAGTGAAAATCAAAGTGGGTGAAAGTACTGCCTCAGTTGGACGGGTGGCTGAACAATACTATATAACAATACTTCACAATTTGTGTAGAATATTTTTCTCACCTACACGAATTACCGACTCCGTCTTGTTGTTGTAATTGGCCAACAAGACATGATGTTACGCTGCCCCTATTGACTGACTGCATCTTTGTAATAAATCGACACTTTTGGATTGCAGACAAATTCTTTGGAAAAGGCGTCGTAAGAGACCACAAACGCAACCATGGATGCCATCAAGAAGAAGATGCAGGCGCTGAAGGTGGAGAAGGACAATGCGCAGGATAAGGCAGATAATATGGAGCAAGTGGCTCGAGATGCTAACGCTCGAGTCCTGAAGGGAGAGGAGGAGTTGGACGGCTTGAAAAAGCGTCTCTCTCAGCTCGAGGCAGAGTTTGCGGCCACGCAGGAGAATCTGGTGAAAGCAAATGCCAACCTGGAGGCAAAGGAGAAAACTCTTACCGCGGTACGCCACCGTGCTACAAGCAATGAGTAGATTTTTTCTGGTTTTATTCATATTACACTCATTGTCACAGACTGAAGGTGAGTTGAACGCTCTCGGAAAGAAAGTCCAACAAATTGAGGAGAAATTTGAAAACACTGAGCAGCAACTCAAGGCAGCCACTGACCAACTGGTTACCGTTCAACACAATGGCGACGAGTCCGAGCGGTATGTCTGAATCAAAACGTTTGACCTTCTCAAAATCCGGTAATATTTTAAAATTGTACATGCAATTTTGTAATGTAGTATGCGAAAGGTGCTGGAGAATCGTGCGGCGACCGACGAGGAGCGCATGAAGTCTCTGGAAGCTCAACTGAAGGAGGCCACTGCACTCGCTGAGGAGGCGGACAGGAAGTGCGACGAGGTTAACTCTTTTGCCGACGATTATCGCAGTTGTTGACTTGTTTCGTGGTCTTGTCGTTTAGAGATTAATTTACTTCTATGCAGGTGCTACTCATCAAACTTCAGCCGTGGTTGAGATTGATTGATTGTTGTTCAATAGGTGTAGAAATTAAATTTGTAAAAATTCAGTGCAGGCAAGCAGGTTAGCCTTACATCTTAACAGTGTAATATTTAATGCATGAGATGCGTGTGTGCCCTTCACCGCTCCACTTTCTCTCTGTGTTGGGTGCGAATGACTTTCTCTTTTGGCAGCGTGTGTGTGTGTGTGTGTTTTACAGTAACTCTCAGAGCCAACCCGAGTCTCTTGTGCGACAACTAATGAGGTCCTAATAAATGTTAACCCTGTAAGTTTTAACTTTACATAAACACACACATATATATACAATATTGCACACGCTACTAAAGACAAAAATTTGCTTTCACATTAGACAAGAGACAGTTATGCGCACACTTAAATAATGTGTATATTCTCCTTTAAAATGTGTTTTGGTCTATGTTGTTGTTGTTTCGCTCACCTCTTTAATCCGAGGTGATTCACCTCATCTCATCTTTTTCTCCGTGTAGTGAGCATACCCTGGTTAGCCATTTGCATTGTGAACACGATCTTTATTTTAATGTGATTTTTTCTGGTATCTGTGAATCCCGTCATTCCAGGTGGGTCAAAAACTGGCCATGGTTGAGCAGGAAGTGGAAATTGCTGAAGACCGCGCCAACACCGGAGAAATGCACGGCACTCACTTTCCTTTACACAATCTTTCAAATTGTGTCATTCTGACTACAGTCAAGAGACGTGTTCATGTCAAACGGTAAAAATTGTCTGTTTTGTACAGGAAAATCCTTGAGCTTGAGGAGGAGTTGAAGGTTGTCGGGAACAACCTCAAGTCTCTTGAGGTGTCCGAGGAGAAGGTGAGTGGCTTATGAAAGCTCTAAAGCTTTTTGTTTGCATTTCTCAAAAAAAAAAATTCACTGGATTTCAATTTAATGCAGGCGAGACAAACGGAGATTGAGTTTAAGTCAACCGTCAAGAATCTCACAGCGAAGCTAAAGCAGGTTCGTGTTGTTTAAATCAGGCTTTCGTAATGTAAAAAAATATTACGGCAAAAATTGTTACGCTTGTGTATTCTTGAAACAGGCTGAAGCTCGGGCCGAGTTTGCTGAACGAACGGTTCAGAAGTTATTGAAGGAAGTAGACAGGATTGAAGGTATTAGATGTTGCCATCATTTCTCTGCATATTCGTCGATTGTTCTGGAATTAAAATGGTGCATGATCCCTGTCCTTGTTGTAGACGAACTGAGGAACGAGCAGGAGAAGTTCAAGTCAATCACGAATGAGCTTGAGACGACATTCTCTGAAATGACCGGATACTAAATCATAAAAGCTTAGTTGTACTCTCTGAACATTACACCTACACACAAACACTACTAACTCATTGCTATCTATTTGCTCATAGTGGTTGTGTCTCCTGATTGTGTCCCGTCAAAATGTCCGTGTCTCATCAATGGGTTTTAGGAGAATGAGAGAAAACAATAAAATCGTATTGTCTAAGAGTGATTTTCACTACTACTTCGTCAATCGTCCTCTCGCCAAATAAACTTATTTCCCTCTGTTATTATTTTGTCACTCTAACCCACTACATTTCTATCACTTTTAGTTTTCTAACCTCAGAGACAGTAGATGTTATAAACGCGTACCTGAAAAACAATATAGTTAATAACACGCTTGTCTTTAGTATCTTTATTTTAGTTGTTCTGTTATTATGCTATGCTTTGTCGTTGTTTTTTTTTCACTCATTGAAACTTTTATGAGCTTACAATTTCTCCAGTAACACAAAGTACAAATGGAAATTAGTTTTAGTTGTATTATTTTTATTTGATTTGTATTCTTAAAGTAGACCTAGACATTTAACTTTAAGTCTGTTTGTAATTGACGAGCTTAAACACGCACTAGTCGTTAATACGAGTAATAATTCACAATAATTTAGCATTGACATTCCATGCCATACACAACGACGATCTCAAGTTTTTGTATGATACTCAACATGCAACTGAAATACTCAAACCTACGGAATGCTATTATGGAAAAAAATACTCAAGTGAAATTAAATTGTCGGAGAGGAATTATACAACTCTCCAGAGAGCGCAGTGAAGATTCAAGTAATAATAATAAGCATTATGATATACATACGTGCGTGTGCGAGAACGGGAGAAAGGAAGATTGAATAAAAAAAATTAAAAGTGCATGAAGGGACAACGAACATTAAGAGAAAGAGAGGGACACATGTGTCCATATCCAGTCGAAATATGTTATGGATACACATAAAATATTTTTCACTTCTGTGAGTGAACACACTCCACGACGCGGATCACCTATCCAAGAGGCATCTAACTAGAGCCATCGGATTGTAAAGACTGACGACTTTGAACGGCTCCGCATTCACGACGATATGTATTTTTTTGTATGTGTCGCACGAGAGCGAGAAATCCGCTCGCTTTCTTTCTCTCCTCTCCAAAAGAAAAAAAAAGAGCTGGTCTGATGCTTAAGGCAAATCGGAAGGAATAATAAAAGAAATATTCTCTTCGTTATGCATGTATGTACATATGTATACAATAGAATGCACAAGTAACTAATACACAGAAAAAAAATATCGGCTCCACACATCGACAGAGAGAGTAGTGAATGTTAGAGAAAGGGAGAGAGAGAGTGTGTGTGTGTGTCTGCTGAGTGAAAGAAGTCAAGGAGTCGTATATTAATATAAATTCATATAGATAGGAAATGGGAGGGGTGATGAGAAAAATTTGGGGCAGAAATCCTTACAGTCTACGGGGATGAAAGTGGAGAATTTCATATTGCTTTCCGTCATTTCAATCGATTGTATTTGGGGCGATTGCGTGGTATTTTCTGACTTGCCACACACTCACCGCTTTTACTTCTATCTGGCTCTATGTCTTTCACTCTTGTTCTCTCTCACTCTCTCCTGTCTCTCTCACACTCGCCACCACGCTCTGTGTGTAGTACCTCTGAGAAAGAGTTGTCTCTCTGTTAAAGTCCTCATTTATAATAGGAATAACTACTCTGTACGAGTCTTCAGAGTTATTACAATCACTTGGACTGATTGCATCATATACATTTTGTTTTTCTCCCACTCCGCGTTCCACACACTTACAAACTTCCAAAGAGAGAAAGCGAGAAAGAGATGATATAAAAAAATTCATTCAATATATACTACTAGCCGCTTCGTAACAACAGCCGAGAGTGTTCTACCGCTATGAGTTTTGGACACTTGGAACTTTCTGTGTACCTCGTCCTCCCAAAATATCTACATTTTTTTTCGTTGGAGCAAAGCAGAACAGTTTTGTACTGCTCGTTACAATTTGAGAGAGACGTGTACCTGCAGGATTTCACTTCAGAATACCAATTTACGCACATCACCGCAAGGCTTGTCGGAGTAATAATAGTAATTTTGAGGTTGTGTTTCTCCAAGGAGAGCCCCTCCTCACTGGGAAACCATCCTTTCCCAGAATTATGACGATCAACGTGTGTGTGGAATATTGTCAAATAAATTCCTTCCCATTAAACGAACAATTATGTATTGGTGGGAGTACTTGTACTTTGCATTTTTTGTATGTGATTTCCTTTTCTTTGTATTGCATTATGCAAGCGTACACATGTACACAGTCATGCACATCGCAAATATTAGTCGTTCGAAGCTTGCCATGCATATTTTATCTTCTACCTTGATGTTGTTCACTCCCCTGTTTTCATCGCACGCCAGTAATTACATTTACATCACCGAGATAATTTAATTTAGCTTTGCTGGCACACACCCGGCGACGGGCGTTTTTTTAGCGGGAGTTTACACATATGTGTTGGTTTGGCTAAAGAAAGGAGAAAAGCATCGAGCCAAGAGCTTGGACATTTTATTTTGTAGTGGTTTTCTTATCCGTATGTAAATTTAAAAAAATAAATATATAAACGCTTTATTATTATGAAGTATTATTTAAACGTTTTGCATATAAAGAACTAATCATCTTATTTTCCAAGCTTTTGGGTTAAAATTTTTGGAACCAAACGACTTGCTTCGAAAACAAAGTATAGGATTGTAATGTAGTGTAAAAATCTCGCTTAACGACGCCCCACACGCACACAACCCTGACGACAACAATGATCGTGAAACTCTCAGCTCAACGAAACTGAAGCACACATTCTCTCTCTGACTTTCTCGGAGAGATGCACACACGACGCTGTCCTCTTTTTCATACCGTTACATTCATTACCACCTCCTCCGCCACCACCAACACTGCATTTTCCTTTTATTCTGTACCTACCTTTTAACAACGAGTGAGTGAATTTGAGTGTCAAAACCGAACTGGGAAAAGGAAAAAAAAACTAGAGAGTGAAGTGCGAGCAAGAGAGAGAGAGAGAGAGTAAGCAGGGAAATTATCAGTATGAGTAGCCCTAACTGAAAGCTAAAAACACCAGCAAAAGATATATTGGTACGAGGAGGCCATGCATCACAAGGCGCGCACACTTACTCCAGGAGTCGCGTCATGCCTTGCCGTGTATTGTGTGCTTCCAAAATCTTTAGTCGCTCCAGCATTAAACTGTGATGGTGTGTACACACATCGTAACAGAGTTCTCTGGGTTCCACTCACTTTCCCCTCACTATGCATATGCGTATGTGTACGGATTGAAGGGAGGAAAGCTTTGGAGTGAAAGGGACACAAACCACCAGATATACGCTACGTACAACAGAGTAAACTCAAGAGAGCGAGTTTTCCCACTTAGCCCTATTTTGTCAGTCTACGACGCGCTCCTAATACGGGTCTGGAGAAGGTAAAGAAGTATGTACTACTAGACCCGCTTGTAAAATGTATTTCTCCGTTTTAGGCAAGGAACAGCATCTATTAGTGAATTACTCGAGCCACAATATAGTTAAACATGTAGACCACGCTTGATGCACGATGATATGGTACTTGGAATTTTTCAATGTTTTTTTTTCTCTCCACTGTTTCACACACATGCGAGTTTCTCCGTACAAAACTCCACACATACCTCCAATACCTACTACTCTTCCGAAAAACGTATAAGACGAACGACACTCTGTATGTCATCTCACACACAGCGCTGTTCACTTTCTCCACACGATTTAGGAGCGAGCAACGTGTTCCTATCTCTCTCCACCACCACCACTCTTTCCACAGATGTGTGTGTGTGCACTCAAAAAAGGAATGGGAAGGAAGGAGACGTAAAAATACGGAAAGATCCACAATCCACACATACACACACTGAGAATATACATACGGCGATGTGATATTTTCTATGAAAGGAGAGGGAGCGAGTAAAAAAAGAGTGAGTATTCTGTATGTGAGCAAATGAAAAAAGAAAGGGAGAGAAAAAAAATGAGGAAAGAAAGCAGGGAAAAAGGTTCATGAGAAGACTCCTCCAACTTTACACTCTGACGATGGGAGTCACACTGTGCAGTTGTTGTGTTTTGTCGTCAACGTCTCTTCCTCCCCGTTGACTCCGTCTCTCTAGTTTTCTCAATAAATACCCTGTATAGATTTAATACTACTCTTTTTTTAAAACTCATTTCATTCCATTATTCTTTTCCTTGACTCTCTCTCTCTCTGACTCCCTCTGATTTCTGCAAGTCGTATGTTGTAACATTAAAATAAAGTTGGATACAATCTTCATTTTATCGCGTACCGCTATTTCATACAAACACATACACGCAGCGAGGATATCGTCAGTTTTGTCATCATCGTACTACTACTACACACACTCTCGTCTTCAAAGACAAAAAGTCATCGTCGTCATCGTCGTCGTCAACGCGAGAATTACATCTTTGGTCGGACTCGCGAAGCATTTCTAATTACAACGCGTTTTTCGTCGTCGAAGTTGTCCTAGAAATATATCGTTATATAATCAGGGAGACATAAGGTGTACACAAGAGACTTGAAGTATTTGTATTGTTTTCTCGTTGTGAAGAACCCAAAATGTGCATTAATTGGTTCATTTGAATGACATCAATCGTACCACACACACAGGAACTAAAAAATTGACAATGAGTTAGGTAGTCATGTAATTTGTGATCGTGTGACTAGTCAGTTCAAAAGGAGGGGAGAAACGTGGTTATTTAAGACCAATCGACTTGTGAACTAGTTATTGTGCTTTGTCTAATTATATTGCTATATGTAAGCTGTATCTTGTACAAAAATTAACGACATCATGTTATTACTAGCCTTCCCTAGTTTTAACTTGAGTTCCCCATGAGGGAAGCGCAACCTAAATGTCATGCCGTATTATGCATGGTGTAGGAGTGTTTGGGGAGGAGACATCGTACTTCACAGTATTTTCACAACTTTCTCCCAAACTCGTTAATACAAGGGAAAGTAGCCGAAGGGATGTGTTGGTTTTTGAGTTGAAACTTTTTAGACGTCTCTGTTCTTTACACGGACGCTGAGTCAGACAAGAAATGTACTTTCACGTGTCAGTGGAGTGACGTCATGCTGAAAAAAAATCACAGTCATTTTCCTTTTCTCCACAGTCAACCATCTCATACGAAAAATACGCTAGTTCCGTTCCAACACTCTACTTTCCACAAGTGACGTCACATTCATGATCTGATTTTCTTAGCGACCAAATACAAATCCAAAGAAAGCTACAACCCCTTAGGATTTTTTTCTGGTTTCCTCGTGAAGTTTCATGTGAATCAAAACATCAACGAGTGTGAGAGTGACAATACAGATTTTGTGTACATCGTCACGGATTTTATTACATTTCAGTGTGAGCACATTTGTCGCAGAACTTTGACGACTTGTTATTTTTGTCGGAGTGAAATATATGCGCGAAATGTTGTGTAAATGTGTTGGGATTTCGTGTGCTCTCCTTCACTACGACTACGGATTCCCCATCCTGTCCACAACTGGATCTGCCTTATAATCCCCCAGAGAAATTACCCACCTTTGAGGAAAAAAACATGTAAATAAATGATTTCCCTGTAAATATTTAGAGTAAATCTTCTCTTTGCTTGAGCCTCGTTCCTTTTTTTAAACGAAAAATTCTTGCATTCAACTGCATTTTCCCCAAAGCTACACTTTGTTGTTGTCTCTGTGTTCCATATATTACTTGCCATTTCACACACGCCGAGTTTGTGTGCATCAGTGTGAAAGCGCACGTTGCCGAGAGAAAGGTATGCCTGCTTTTTCACGACACACTCGAAGTGTAATTTTTCGCGTGTTTTCACTCTCTTTTGCTCTTTTGTCCACGGAAGCAGAGTCTGATACGGAGTACACTCTCTCAATTCGAGAAAGTACATGAACATTGTGGTACGTGCTCAACACACATGTGTGTGTGTGTGTCTGAGCACAATTTTTGCAGCATAAAATGTCAGTCGTGACACACCGCTATCCCTTTGATTGAGCTACGAGGAAACAAAAAAAGTGTTTCCACACAACCTCCCTCGAGAAAGGTGGTGCGGGAGTTTAAATGTTTTTATGGCCACCCTTCCCCCATTGAAATTTAGTCTAAAGACATACACCACCGGGGAGCTCCCATTCTTAACCGTTTAATGAGAGAGGAAAAATAATGATATAGAATTGCGTGCTTTTCGCTCATCCTTCTTAGGAAATCTTGTGTCATCCCTAACGAAGATTTACAGCTTTCGTTTTGAACACACCGCACTTGAATTTTAATTTAATGAAACTTTTCTACCTTCTCATTCCCATCCCTCGCTTTTAAATGTATGAATTGAGTTCTTCATTTATCTGCATATAGCATTTAGTGGAGTAAAAATGTTTTACAATAATAACGTGTTGCAATGCAACATCACGTAAAGGAAGTACGTTTGATATTTAGAAAGTCGTGTGATGTGATATATTGTTGTTTGGTGGGTAACCTTTCGTGTTTCCTAGAATCTCTCTGTGTAACGTCGGGAAGGTTCGTGAACCGATACCCAGAGTATGTCAGTCATCAGAGACGATCGGGCAGACGTACTTGACCATCATCATCGTAGCGTTGACACCCCCCATCCTTATTGTGACGAGAAACAATTCATTTCAACCTACTGCTTCCTAATTTCCCTCTTGTTCATCGCTAGTGGTCGTCCGGATCGTAAAAGAGACCAGAGTCGATTGACCATACAACCTGGAGGTCAGCGAAATCGTGAGTAATCGTGGTCAGAGATATTTAAAAAGTAAAAAATTACACCATTTACGCTTCAGCAATTGTGTGTCCTTATTATTATTGCACGGTTTGTTGTCTTTCTCGATATATGGAGTTGTTGTGTCGAGTAATTCGCTTTTCATTTCGCTTCCAGGCATGTTTCGTGTGCGAAATGAAGAAAGCTTTTATTTTTTAACGTTGGGCTCCCGGTTTTTTTTGTATGTTGTACGACTAAATGGTGCTCGAGTGTGTAATATGTGGATGTGTACACGGAGAGGGCTGCCTTGTTAAGCCGTGTGCTTCCATGCATTTTTAATGTATAATACTCCACCCAGTCAATCTCTAGTTTTGAATATATTTAAAATTTAGTGACTGTAATCATGGGAGGCATTGGAAGGCATGTTGAGTTTCCTTACAGTTCTTCTACAATCCTGCCACTCCTCTACTTGTTCAGACCTCTCTCGCGTTCTGGAGTGGGCTTGTCACACAGTACACACACATTCGAGCCCATCCACAATTGCCTTACCAAGTGCCAATTTAAAGTGTCCCATTATATTCCATATCCTGCTCTTATACTGTATAGCAAGGAGTTTTCGAGTTTTTTCTCCTCTGTCACAGCTACATAAGTGGCGGAGAGAGATATATACTATTTATTGATAAAATGGGAAACCGTTTTGTAGATGTGATGGATGTCAAGTCGTACTAAATAATAACTCAATTTTCTCAACTCAATGACTGTCTTGTTGACAAATTTCTGGTCAGCAATATGTACTAGCACTATGACATATTTCTACCACTTTATTACTTCTCTTACTCGACGATTATTGATTTCTTGGCTGTCGCTCTGTTTTAGGGGGATAATCTGTGAAAAAATAGTTGTGCAAGTGGGAGAAGCAGTAGAAAAAGGAAAGCTGGTGATTATAAAACATGTTTCGTGTAAACGGCGCATTTTCCGAGTTCCTGTCTTCGAAATAGGTCAAAAATGAAATGACAGTGATTTCACAAGTAAACTCTAAATGAAGTTCATTTCGTTAATGAACTTCCACAAGAAAATCTCGACTTTTTTTCCTGCAACAAAAATTTGACCTGTGAGTGTAACTCTGCACTCACCAAGCAATTCACCATCAGCGCACCAAAAAATCGGGCTAAAGTTTAGGAAGAACAGGAAAAATAAAAACAAGTGAAAAGAAAGCAGAGAAAAGGAAAGGAGAGAAAATGAGAGAAAAACTGTAGTGAGTTTTTTCCTCTTGGAGGTATTCATTAGGATAGCAGTTTAGACACATTCGGTTGAGGCGCTTTGATTGGCAAAGTCTCATTTCGTTATGGCATTCAATTCATGTTGAAAAAAAGGAGAGAGACGAAGAGAGAGAGAGAGTGAGCAAAAAGAGAGAAAGCTTTAGACAAGTTGTTTTGTATTGGCTGTAAAAGTGAGGCTGAGTGAGAAGTGTTAAGACTGTGATTGGTAGTCCAGAAAGAAAAGTAAATACGTGGCTGACGTAAGTCATAATAAGAACCTTTTCCTTCTTTTTCTCTCTTGTTGAAAGAAGAAGTTAGGTTTGAGCACAGGGTCAGTATTGGGAGCGAAAAGTAGAATACACTATGTGAATGTGTTTACATACACGCATTGGAGAAAGAGAGGACAATACCTACGTGCGTTACGGAGAAAAGTAGTCTTGATAATGGTTTCGAGAACTGGAAGAGGAAATGATATTGTCTACAGACGCTTTTTCTCTCTCTTTACACACATTGTATGCACATTCACACAGAGTGAGCACACGAAATCCCTCGTTTACACACTCGCACACACATGGCGGATCATAATGTGAGGGAAAGCCATGTTGCTTTCTCAGAAGTGTAAAGCCTCCATTTACCTAGAGAACTTTGTCAGCATGTGTGTGTTTGTGTGGTAAATGAGTCAAGTGAAGATGAACGTGTGCACACACGCAGATCTTGCCTTCACACACTAATATACCCCAAAGTGTATGATAGGAGCGAAAACGTGCGACTTCTCAAGTGCTTTTTTACCCTTTGTTTATTGTACCGTTTATTGACTCGTCTCACACAAGAGCACAAGACTATTTGCCGTTCCAAAAAAATCCCTTCCCTTTAATTCAAGTGAACGCCTTGGAGCGATTTCATTTCGTCTCTACAGTGCGAAAAAGACACATTTTTTGTCACTATCACACTTGTGTGACAGCAAAGGTCATCCTTTGGCGTTAAAACAATTTGTGGTCACCAGCGATGTTTCCTCCTTAAAAATATACAATCAAACAAATTTATGTATGTACTAGTTGTGAGCTAACGACGACTTGTCAGTAATAGTATTGAGTATTGTTAATCCAATTGTGTTTAAATTTTTGCGTTTAAATTGGAATGATGAGCCATACCACTCTAAAACAATCAATGACTGGCTACTAACTTTTTGAACGCATTTTTGGGTTGCATGCTCAAAGTGGCTACCCTAACTGTCTCAGTTTGACTACTAGCCACGGCCACAATACTTCAGGATCACATCATGCCATCTCGGTTTAAAGTGGTGCACAAAACGTTGTAATGCACGCATTCGCACAATCACTCCATCTCCACTTTACATTTTAGTGGTGCAGGCAGACCAATTTGTAATGGCAGAAGCAATCCAATTAAATTTTTATGTATACACGGCCTACCATAAGATAAAGCAGGAGAACAATAATGTACAAAGTATGAACGTCACCAGCAGAAGAAGAGAGTGCATATATAAGAGCGGCGGATGGCTTGGGTTCAATTTGCTTTTATAAGCAAGAGAGAGAGAGAGAAGGGGACAATATGTATTTTCGGTTTGTGAGCATACAACACACACTCACACACTGCCATACAGCGCATGATTGGCTTTGTAATGAGATTTTTTTTTGTTTTTGCATCGGCTTCGTCGTCTTTCCCACCAACCTTTTGTCTCATTTCATTGTGATACATTTATAAATTGTATGACAGCTCTGCGCCTTTCTTTTCGAGCTCCTAGTCAGAGTGAGAGGGACACGACTAAAGACGGTATGTGAACTACTGGAATAAAAGACTTGTGTGCATGCCACACACCATTTTATTGAGAGTTTACAAATACATATTTACACACAGGACTGAGACGTTAACTCAAAAGCCCGTCTAACGACTTTGTACTCTCATTCCTATCCAGCAACTTTGATCGAGAAAGTTTCCCGTTTTTTTCTGCATAATATTATATGATTTTGTGAGTATTGCGGGGCGCATGCAGGTTTTGTCACTCTTCCATGAATGAGTTTTTATGATGCAGTTTTATTGGATATGTATTTTGTAAATGTATGATGTGCTCTATTGGAGAGAGCTTGGATTTTGCGTTGAGCTCATAGAAGTTAATTTGATGGTTGGAAGCGGCGAATGTGTTTACAACGTTCGATGGATCCGATGTCGTAATTTTTCTCATCGTGCTTCCTCCTCCAGAGTGGATGTGTGCTCATATTATTGTGAATTTTTGGGAGTTGAGGAGAGAAAGGGAAAGCATCATATTTACCATTATTTTCCTCATGCATAGTTGAGACAATAGGAGAAACGTGTAAATTCTACAAGCTCTCATAATTGAAGGCGCAAGGTAATTTACTTGAAAACGACTAGTTCTCTTCTTTATTTCTCTCTCGTGTTTCCCCTTTTCTCAACGAACGACACATGGAAATGGGTGGCCCCTTGTAATTTGTCATATTATTTGTTTGGCAGACAATTTTGATTCATATCGTGATACATTTGGTGAGGTAATTTTCTCTTTCTCTCATTTTCTTGGGTGGAAACAGTTGTCACAAAATGAGTTGAGGTGCATTCATATTCCCCTCGAATACACTCACATGTACACACTCCAGTCGTCTCAAAATCGAAACGGTGTTTTTCTCGTGAAACAAGTAAAAATTGTCTAATTAGCTAAGTAAATCAATTACGGCACTTTACAAACTTTCCCCCTTTTTCTCTCGATCGATCTTCTCAATTATTGTTTCGGAAGAAAAAAAAATGAAAGGAAAATTGTTATTTCGTTTTGTCAAAGTATACAGGACTGGGCTGCCTGACAGCCACAAAATGAAGCAAACAAGCAGGTTTAAAAACGGGTTTTCACATTTCGTTTGTTTTTTGTGGCCTTTTCCTGTGGAACAAACCCAAAAAAAATTTATTGACCAAATAAGCTTTCCAGTGTTGGAAATTAATCAAATGAATTTTAGACCGTACCGTATGCATAGGGTGCATAGGAAACATTTACTCAAAATTTATAAATTAGTATTTGGACATTTTCTGGAAAGTACATATATATTTGGATAAAGAGAGAAAACATGTTGTCAATTTGAATGAGATATAGTTGCTGGATGACTTGTATTGCACATAATTATGGTCATTACTGAGGTAAATAATAAGATTTTCACTTGTTATGTATTATTGTCTAAAAATATGCACTTCTTCAATATACGCAATCAAGTCCTGCGAGCATAATGTCGACAATAATATTCGGAATATTCTTTTAACAGAGTAATGATAACGTCTCAAAATCGCCAAAATGAGATCATCATCATGGCAATGACTCTCCTCCTTGAGCTGCTCATAAAGTCATTGCCTCCCAGTTTTGATAGGTTATGTACCTACATCCATATGCATACGATTATCTCTCTTTCTCGTAACTTGTCAGTGATTAGAGACAATAAAAAAATCGCCATGTTTTTGTCCTTTGTTGTTCCATTTACTGTACACAGTCATCCAAAAGAGTCCAAGCTCCGCGGCAGTTTGTCCAACGCTCCATTTTTTCATACGATTTTAGAGAAATAAAGCTCTTGGATTAAACGTGAGCTAAAGAGGAAAATACGATAGTTACAAAAAACTATGCATGTGTACGACGTAAAGAACATAAAGCTGAAAACTTTTTTTCCACCAAGCGTGTGGCCATAATGAAACATTGTAGCAAAAAAGACGGGAGAGAGACAAGAGGAATATGGAAATTTTTACCATTGCCTCTCAACAAACGGTTTTTCGTTCCTCCATTCTGTGAGCATGGACGTTACACACAAATTTTCTCGACTCCGACGACGTGTGTGTGAGTAAACAGAGAGAGTGAGGATGCATGAGCTGAGCGAGGCGAGCGAGCGCGTGTACACTCCGACTTAAATGCATATTATGGGCATCCGTTCACAACGATAATGGTTGCTCTCCGTATTTGATGCATGTTCCAAAACACTAGGGTTATGGAATTGGGGGAAAAAGTTCGGATTTTGTGAAGAGAAAGCAGTACAGAGAGACTCTGCCGTGAGAGTATGTGTCTGTATTGGGAGACCCTGTCTCCTGTTTTGTGAGGCTTTTCTGGAGGAAGCCAAGTTGATGTAGCCAAAAGCTGTGTCGTGTCTCGTGTGAGAGCACACATTCAGCACAACCACCGAAACCTTCTCTCTGTTGTGTGTGTGTGCATTGTTCACTTTTTTCCACTCTTTCTACATCGTCGTGTGTTGTACCTACGAAAAGGTAGGCTCTCCTCTCATTCCACTAGCTGCAACGCTGGTGTGTGTACTCCTAGTCCAAGTGCTGTGTGATGGTGGTGCGCGGTGGTGAGGTGGTGGTGTTGGTGACGGTGATAGTAAGTATATTATAGTAAGTTTTGTACGAAACAACGTTTCTTTTTTCCTCTGAACCAAAACGCTTTTTTCCTAAGTAGAAAAAAGAAAAAAAGGAATCATGAACAATTCCTCTCGTTGTTGTTTGTGTGTGGTGGTGTATGTTTTTGGCTCTCGTCTGTTTTCCGTGCGGTGGTGATGATAGTGATGAATCTTGGAAGTTTCCTCTTTTTTTCTATATAAAAACAACGCGTACTCACATTACCATGTATTTCCTATGTGATGTAATTCAAGTTATCGAGCAGAGTGTAAGAGCTAGAGTTTCGAATGCCAAGTAAATGTAAGGAACTGTTGTCCTTTTCTCTCTTCTCTGTGACAGTTGTGAAGTAACTGGCATTTCCCGACTTTGCATTTATTCTCTCTCTTCCCCCCGTAGAAGAAGAAAAAAGACGATATACAACTGTAAACACACGATATTCTACTAGAAACTATAAAGAGAGACTTCTACGAGAGTTTTCCCCAGTATATTTCACAACTCCTTGTAATCTCTGTTTAGAGGAACGCACGAGAAAAAAAAGACAGGAGAAAGGAGAGAGAGTGTGTGTATGTGTACATTGAGAGAGCTACAAGCTTTCCTCACAAGTCGCCTCAACGTTTATAGGGAGAGTGACGATGAAAGTCACATTGTGTACGCTAGTTTGTAGTGGGAGTGAAAATTTGCTATTTTTACATGGCTTTCGAGAAGGAAAACTTTTTTCTCACTCCCCTTCTCTTCACTCGCTCTGACGTCTTCCTATGAATTGACTCTCTCCTTGGTTTTTTTTTCTCTTCTCAATCCCCTGTGGTACAAATTGAGTGCAAAACCTCTCGCCGTCAGTGGTTTTTGTGTAGCTCTCACTAGACTCCCGTGTATATTATGCGGAGTGCGTGAAACATGTCCCGTTTTTAAGGGGATTAGGACAACGATGACATTTTAAAGTTGTGTAGTGGGACTCCTTATGTTTCAACGAGGCGACACTAATTTCCCTTTGTGCATCATGTTGCTCCTCTTCTTTCTTTGGAGGTGAAGGGATTGTGGAAAACTTTTTATACACCTATGTAATATGGTTGTAATAGCTGAAGCGATTAGAGGAACGTGCAGTTCTACTCACCTGGCTTCGTTGTACTTTCGCTGCCTTAGAGTGCCCCAGTCGTTCGACGTTTGGATTTTGCTGTCAACACGTTCCTAAAACTTTATGTGCCGACGGGCAGAGACAAGCTAGCTTTACAAGGAAACTAGTCAAAAAAAGTGTTTGTAGGTTGAAGTGAGATTTCTGCTAGTCTAAAGCCAAAAAGCTTGAGAAACTTACGAAAGTCGTGAACAAAGATGCATACATAATAATGTTGTAAAACGATGCACTCTCCAATTGAACAGAATCTAGTCCACTTATCCCCATCGTTGTTGTGAATGTGTGTAGAGGATTTTTGTGAAACTCAAAGATTTGTATAATATGAACATTGAGCTTAAGTTGTGAGAGTATTCTTAATGCGGAGAGTAAGACAACGGTTCACCGTCAGAATGCGCGTTGCATTCAATGCGGATTATGTCAGAGGCAAGGACCTTCTTGAGTCTGGTTTTTATCGTAATTAGGTTGAGTAGAGACCTTCCGATTCACTCCCGTAATTTTCTTTTCTTTTGTTATTTAAAATATATTATTGCCAAAAATTGCTGACGTTGTGCATGTGCCTTTGACAAAATTATGATATTTTGTGTAATGTGCTTAAATACGAATTCACAGCTATTTTTCATCAATGTGGTATAACTCGAGACTCACAATTTTGCCAGCATAAATTGATGTACGGATTTCATAGTATGGGAGAATTACATGAAAATATGTCTCTGTACAAAAGAGATCTTGAAGTTTGGATCCGAGCATATAATTGTTATTATTTTCTTGAAGCTAGAGTTACAATTGAAGAGCATGTAAAGTATAAATGGCTTGTGCGTTGTTTGTGCATGTAAAGAAATGCTTTGCTTCCAGGTTGCATTGCATTGTGGGATTGAATTGTGAAGTAGAGTTTGATGTTTTCTTTTTGGTGGCCACAGCGAAACTCTTTGTTGGACCCAATCCGACCTCTAGTTGGGTCACGGGCCATCAGAGTTAATGTAGGTGGTTCAATTTGGCGATGGCAACAACAGCTACACTAAATGGCGGGCCAACAGGCGGGCTCTCAACACTAATTCACTCCGAAAACCCTCCACAAGAGGAAACTTGTCGCGTGGAAAGCAACAGTAGTTTTGAAAGTGGGAACGATGAGATTGTCCTTCAGCACAGCACCTCCAGCGTCATTCCCGGGGCAGAGAATCCCAGTAATAATGCGTGGTCAGCAGCATGCGAAGGGCATGACCGGTCCTACGACTCAGAATCGCAGGCCATGGACTTCCGAGGCGGAGGCTCCATGGACGCGAAGGGAAAGAAGAGGAGAAAGCAATCACGTCCAGTCCGAATCCCAGCGACAGAGCTGTCACTCGTCGGAGCGAGGGAGCACGGCTCCCTTCTCTCGGAGAGTGCGGGCACAGGCTCCGAAGGGGATGAGGCCGGCGACCTGTCCACGGACAGGGAGCTGTATGACCCAGAAGGAGGAAACAAGTCGACACCATCCAGTCGTCATCATCCTCGTCGTCGGCAGCAACAGCAGGAGAAGTCTGAAGAGGACGAGGAGGACGATGATGAGGAGGAAGAGGAAGGAGCGGTGGTGGGGGTGCGAGCTAGCAGTCATCACCACCACCGTCACCGTCAGCAGCTTCCACTGAATTTGACTGGGAAGTTTGAGGCTGACCCCGAGTCAGGGGGTGAGCCCCTGTGCCAGTCGTCGTCCGTGTTGACGTCATGCTTGAGCGTACAGCCGACAGGCAGGATGATTTCCTCCATCGAAACAGAGAAGACTGAAGGTGCAGGACAAGGGACCAAACGAAGTTCTCCATCTCCTCTCAGTCGAGTTGTACCAGGGTCTGGCTCTCCTCCCCCAATCCTCCCGCGCCAGTACTCTCCCCCTATATTTTCTATCTCGAGTTCGAGTCCATTCTCGGCGTTATTTCCTACAGGAGCCACCGGACTCAGTCCGGCCGGCGTCAACTACTTCCAGCAGTCACACTCACAACAGAGTTTGGGCGGTGGAGGCATGCACCCGGGTTGTGTGACGAATCCACCTCCAGGCACGCCAAACTCTACCACATCGTCTACAGGGTCAAATCAGAATGGTGGAGGAGGTGGTGGTGGGGGCTCGAGTGGGGTGGCCAACATGCCTCCGCACCGGATCTTCAACCCGGAAGCGTACTGCGATCTGTGTAACAAGGAGTTTTGCAACAAATACTTCCTCAAAACTCACAAAGCCAACAAGCACGGCGTCTACTCGGACGTGCCCACAGCGTCCCTCGCCTCCAATCAGATCCTGGCGGCGGCCATCTCCTCCTCTCCGTCGTCAGCTACCTCGTTCCTCAACCTTACTCAGGGCAGTGGAGGTGGAGTAAACCCACTGTCCCACTCACAGAGCGTACCTCATCAGCCATCAACAATTAGCAACTCGCCGTCCTCCTTGATGAAGGGGAGCGGTGGTGGATCCTCAGCAGCTGAGCTGAACTTCTCAGCGAGTTTCTCGATTGGCAGCAACGGCGGCGAGAAAAGCGGTGGGAGCAGCAGTGGAGGTGGTGGTCACCAACGTGAGTCATACTGTGAACTATGCCAAAAGGAATTTTGCAACAAGTATTTCCTGAAAAGACACAAGGCGAAAATCCATGGAATTCCAATCCCACCGGAAATCGGTGGTGGCAGTGGTGGTGGTGGTGGAGGTAGTGGTGGGGAAGGACGGAGGTCTGGCAGCCTCAGCAAATCTGGTCGTCATCACCATCACGGATTCTCGAATGGGATGAGTGACGGAGGGAGTCGAGGGGAAGATGGGATTATTCCAGGGCTTCCAACTCTTCGCGACATTGGCCTGGAAACTCTCGGCTTGGACCTCGTCACAAAGCATTTGGAGGAGGGAGAGAACAGTCATCACGGCGAGAGTGGTCAACGTGGGTTGGGAGATGACGCTGAGATGGCGAACTCGGACGAGTCCAACGCTCCCACCAACTCCCTCAACAGCTTCCAATCCGAACTCATGTCATCCGCGGCGGGGGAGAGTGCACGGTTGCGGAGCCCGGAACATCTTGGCGAGAACTCATCATCCTTCAAACTGTCTTCCGCTGCTGTCGATCTGAAGCCGCACCTCCAACAACAACAGCAGCAACTGGGTAACGTGGCCGTCAGTAGTACAGAGAATACCTGTCAGTTCTGTTTCCGTGAGTTTCCGAGTCAGCAACTCCTCCGCAGCCACATCATCAAAAAGCACAGGCTCCTGCTGCAGTCGGCATTCCCTCCGTTCCTCCTCTCCTTCCAGCCAATTCCCTCTGCATTTGACGATCCGACGGGCCAGGAGTCCGGACTGCTTGACAGCAATGGGAATACCACTGACATGGACTACGAGTGCAATCTCTGTAATCGCTCCTTCCAAACCATCTACCTGCTGCGAATGCACAAGTCCTACTTCCACCCAGAGTCAGACCAGGAGACTCAATCAGATCCGTTGACAAGCAAACTCATGTCGGAGGCAGCCTCCATTTTCACACAGGCTTCCGCCGGTGTCGTTGGCAGTGGTGTTGGCAAATCTTCGCCCTCCAATGGAGGCCGGGGCGGAGAGGCTGAGGGTGACACAGAAGGCTTTGACTCAGACGCAGAGGCAGAAGGCGGGGAACGCGGTGGGAGCAAGTTAGACGCGGCAAACAAATCAATTGCAGCCGCCACCGCTGAGATGGAGAATCGAGGGGAAGGGACGTCCGACTCGGATGATTTGCGTCGCCTCCAAACCATGATCATGGAACTAAATCGAGTGTCAACTTCCGCCGCTTGGAGTCCTCCGCTGGCACCAAACGTGAGCACGTCACCGACAGGAGCACCTCCATTTCCAGGAGGGCAGCCAACTCTTGGCTCGTCGATTCCTTGCCCTGTGTGCGGGAAGGAATTTTACTCCAGCTACTTTCTTCAGCAGCACATCCAGCACTACCACTCAGGTTCAGGTGGGACTCCGATGAACGTCACAGATTCTGGGCAGGGTGGAGCGGTCCGAGTAAAGTTGGAGTCGCCTTCAGGTGAGATTACCGGCAAGAAAGGAAGCGACGCTGGGCTCATGTCGGGCTCCTCGAGCAGCGGACTTCAAAAGGACGGCGGGGCGGACATTTTGAGCAGCCCCACATTTTTAACGCCTGGCCCCAAAGGGGGCTCTGGGGGAGGAAGTAGTTCTCTCAAATCGGAACCTGGTGGTGGAGGTGGATCAGGATTAGGTGGCAGTTCAGGGGCAAAGCGACCCAGTCCCTCGCTTAGTCGAAGCTATTGCACGATTTGTCACAAGGAGCTGTGCAACAAATACTTTATGCGGACACACATGTTGAAGATGCACGGGATCAGCATTGAGAGCAGCACCGGGCTCGGAGGCGTCACTTGCGACATTTGCAACAAGGAACTGTGCTCCAAGTACTTCCTCAAGGTGCACAAGCAGAACACTCACGGGATCATTGAGGACGGGCCCTCACCACCCAACCCGTCCACTCCAGGACCTCCATCGCAGCCACCTCATGCTGGCTTCCCCACGATTGTGAATCCACCAATGTTGAACTTGGCAAGCGTCACTGGGACGGAAACAGGGTCGCCACTCGGCCAATCCGCTGGGGACGTGGCTTCAGTGCTCCTCTCAAAGGAGCGAGATGATCAGCGCTACTACAATCATTTCTCCGCTGAGGTGTGCCCTCTGTGTGGGAAGCGATTCAGGAGCTCCAAGTGGCTCAAAAGCCACCTCCAGTCAGACCACGGCCAGGAGGGGAGGGAACGGTGGAAATCCATTGAAAAGTCGCTGGGTCTCCAACGACGTTCACCGAAAATGACGAAGGGCGGCAACGGACCTCTGGCGGGCAAGGGTTCCTCCGGTGGGAGTGGCTCAGGGAAGGGCAGCTCGAGTCAAAAGCACCATCACGCCTCCAGCAAGGACGGCAACAAGTGCGCCCTGTGCGGTTTCACTAGTGGGGACTCTGAAGTGATGAGATCCCATCTCATCAAGGAGCACGGCAACCAACTGAGTGGCGCCGCTGCGCATAGTGTGCTCGGAGGAGAAGCTTCCAACTACCCTCCAGACGCGTCCCAAGGCCTCGTCCTAGATCCGCTGACAATGCTATTTCAAAAAATGGAAGGAGGGGGCTCGAACAAGTTGTACCGTTGCTCGTACTGTCCCTTCACTACCTCACTGTTGGTTTACCTGTATGCACACGAAAGGACGCATACCGGCCTCGCCAACTCAGTAACAAGTCAGGCCCAGAATCCTGTCACTCCAGATGCCAAATGTCCTTTCCAGTGTCCAATGTGCTTCCATACGTTCCAACAGCCGGATGCATTCCAGCAGCATCTCATCGGACATCAAATGTCTGGCGTTTTAGCACCCTTCTTCACGCCCACAGCGGCGGCAGCGGCTGCCGCCGCCGCAGCGTCGTCAGCTTCCTGTCAATACGCTCTCCTTTCCAATCAAGTCGACTCCGAATTGTCAGGTGGAGAAGGTGCCGGAGGGGCGTCGCTCCTCTCATCCCTTCCACTTTTGAACGGAGGCTCCGCAGCGAGCAGCAGTCTCTACTTGGCTCTCAACTCGAGCAAGGGGGCGCAAAACACTCATCTCAAAATGGAGGACGATGAGGAGAAGGCAGACAAGTCGGAGCCAGAGGACAATGACTGCGACGGAGCGGCCGACTTGTCAACCAGCAATCGACGACGATTTCGGGAGGAGCAGGACGAAGACGACGATGGTAGCCAGGAGGTGGTAAGGAAGCAGTTGCGACTCCAATTCTTTCGGTGCACCTGCTGCCAGGCGAGATTCAAGAGTCGGGAGGCCTGCGTCTCCCACATTCGGGGTGAGCATAAAGGGAAGCGAGTCTCATTCAAGGTGATCACGACGTCCGTCAAACGACGTCACCACCAGGGTCATCCGAGTGGTCATCATCAACCCACGAGCCGTCGTCGCCATAAGAAAATCTTCAGTTGTCGCAAGTGCAAGTTCACCTGCTCCACCTACACGAGTCTCATGGTTCACTCCAAACTCCAGCATTCCATTTTCCGTCCGGGATCAACGAGTACACAGGTGAGTGAGCCTTTCACACCTTTGTCATCACCATTACCGACAATCGCGATAGCATTGCATCCCACACACATATTGTCCAAATGACAAAATGGAATTGATGTAGAATGTCTTGCGAAAGCAGAGGATTACCATTGTAGATAGCAGGAGAAGCGTACGCAAATCGTGTAAACTTGCAAACCCGTGGCGTGGTGGACTGTTAGTTTGGGAAAAAAGAAGGTGACCAAACTAGTACAACATGTGCCTTGATTCAGGAATAACTATGTAAATATCGAGGGATAGCCTTTCCAGGGAAAACCGCGTGTTTCCTCCACAAAACCAACTATTACTCTTTCGCTATAAGGATATTGCATGTGCATACGCACATCACAGAGTATATAGCGGGAGGACATTTCCTCATCACACTTTGCATTCAATATGAGCCTCCAGGTTGTGGGAGAAAGTAGGAAATAGACAGAGAAAGTGAGTGTGTGGAGCGAGTAATCATGGTTGCAACAAAGTCGAGCGGACCAACTGCACTCTACGTAGTCCTACGTGAAGAGTGCAGTTCGCTGACTGTATTTATTTCCCTTCGTACATGCTTTCACTCCTCCGTCTGTGTCTTGCCAAATGTTCGAAGATTTTACATGAAACACGATTGGGGAGCCGCTCTGTTGGAAAGTGCAATCTCTCGCTATACACGACTCGATACACTTTTGCTCCAAGAAACATTTCTCTCTTTTTTTCTCTCGTGGCTGTTGCTGCATCGGGTTCTGCCATTTATTCCGCCAACAAAAGCAGTGAGAGATCATGCGAGCTCTCACTAAAGGGAGAATGGGAGGAAATAGTGTCAGAAGAGAGTGAGAGAGAAAGCTGTGCTTCTCTGTCTCTGTGTGTGTGTGTGTGTGAGAATGAGAGACAGATTCTAGAGCACTTCCATGTCCAGTCATAAAATACTTTAACACTCTATTTATCTTGCTAATTGGACAATATAGAGTTACCCATTAAAATGTAAAATAAGCTTTAGTAGAGGAGTGAACTGCACCCTGGAGACGAGTATCTCAAAGCTTGAAATGCATTCCCTGAGCAGCAACACTCCCATAATATTATAATCCTATTTTAACATCAAACCTAACAACAAAACCTCATCGATCCTGAACACAGACGCACAACGAATAACTGTCGTGTGGAGGAGAGCAGAGTAAAAATTGTGAAAAGGAGCAAACAAAAGAAAGATACAAAAAGAGAACAGAGAGAGAGAGAGAGCAAGATCAGCTCTGAAAAGGTAACCAGACATCGCGTATAAATAGAATGTGGCTGGCACACAGTTAGAAAGCAGTTTTCTCTCAATTTCTCTCTCTCTCTCTCTTTCAACAAGCCAAGCAAATGACATGCTGGTTTAGCTTACATTCCGCTGAATGTGCACATCTCGTATAAAAAACCGTCCAATTCATTGTGGCAGCTCACAAAAGGAGTTGTGTGAAGGGAACGTGTTCAGTGAAAAGTGGCCGTATTTTTTTGCATTACAACGAAGTAGTGTGATGTCATTGTGAAAACCATGCATTTGCCACAATACACATACTAGTACGCCATTTTAATCATAAAATCCTCTGAGGCTTGTTCATTTCTCTGTGCAAAATGACTTAAATGTATGGATGCACACTGGAGTGTAATATATGATATTGCATGTATATTGTATGAGGTTCACCTTTTACGTAAAATTATTGTCATGTAATGTGTAGTTGTGAAAATTTCTCCTCCGTTCTCCCCAAAGTTATAATCGTTTGAGGAGCTGCTCCGAGTTTGTGATATTCGTGACTACGGTGCCACTGTGTGCCCATATTGCACATGAGTGACGACGATGATGGTAAGCTTGTTGTTGGAAGCACAGGGAAAATACAGGCAACGGAAGGGAGACAGGGTGCCATATGTGTTTGAAATGAAAATTCGTGCAATAAACATATGTACTGATATCTCTCTCTCTCTCCTTCTAATTATTATTCCCTTAAAATGTCACATTCAGCTCTGAAATTTAGTTTGGGCGTATAACATTTGAGGGAGAATTTTCCTACTCATTTTTTTCTGGAATGAGTAACTGGAGTGAGTGTGCAAATATTATGACTTGTGTCATGTCCGTCTGTCCATCTCTCCTTTTGGTTGTGTGTGTGTGTAATTAAAGTGACACGTATTTGATTTTGGTCACAATTAAATAAGCTCGAAGTTAGTCAACGCTTCCATGTTCTATTAACACAAATGTATGGCACACGAGTTAAGCTACAGGAGTATGTGAGGTTGTGGAGTTCTGGCAAAGTTTTCTTGTAGGTTTCATCGAGTTAAAACGGAGCATGTATTATTGATTCACTTTATTTTATATGATCACTCGATTTTATATTCGTGAGGATATAAAGTGTGTGTATGGAGTGGAATTCATTTGAAATTCTTTGTCGGCGGGAGAGTGAATTAAGCATCGCATTTTTACAACGCCGACTTTTATGTTTTCTCGCATACGTCGAGCATAGTGGAGACTAGGATTGAAAGATGACAATTTATTTATATGCTCTCCTTCTCTCTTTCGAATACATAAAAAATTTTAAGACATGAATACGCTCGAAAATTAAATGAGTCCTCTCTATTTAGTTGTTACTTGAGCGATCAATTCTTAGCTTAATATTTAATCAATAGAGTGTACATTACATAGAGCTATCACACTGCGCACAGAGTGGGAGCAATGTATTCTATTTCCTCTCTCTCTCTTTCTCTCTCTCTCTCTCTCAGTCTCGGAGAGTTGAAATGAAATTGTCTGCGTTATTTCTCCCTTGCGAATTTTGCGATAAATGTAGAAAGCACGACGCGTCGTGTCTTTTAAGAAGTGTAAAATGTTCATGAATGCCAATAAAATTGAGAAAATGGAGAAAGCATAACGCTCACTTTATTCCAGCGCGTATAAATATGTAGTCTCCTTTTACCTAGAGAGAGTATCTCTTTCGGAATTATTGGCTTCTTCAATATACACCCATAATTTTATTGGAGTTCCTAGAGATGCTAATGATTTAAGACAGATTATATGGCTATTCAGTTTTACATTCTTGTCCATATCACGAATATAATATGCTCGAAATGTGTCTTTTACGTTCCAAACTCAAGGCCGGAATTGAGCTGATTCCAGTTTTAACTCGACAATCTGGAAGGTCTCTCCGGTACTTCAGGGCTCGTCGTAATATTCATAATGAGAGGGAAAGTGTACGGGAGAAATAATTCGTTGAATGAGATACTCATGTTGTTCGTTGAATGTGGAGTCACACCAACCAATTCGACTTATTGCTAGTTTCTCCTCGTAAAGTACACTCTTCAGTGTGAGGAAGAAAGCCAGTGTGATAAAAGCAGGATAATGCAGGTTCACAGAGAATGCGAGACAGAGTATGGGGCAGTAATAAACGCTTTTCTTACTGATACGTATTTACCTTATTACCATTTAATGACACACACTCCGCTCTCACCAAGACCAGGTGTTTTTTTATTGAAACTTCACCACCACAGTGACAACAGCAATCACGGGAGTGTATGCTGGCGGGAAGGGAAGCAATAAAGTTTAACTGTACTTTACATCCATATTACAAAACAGGGAATCAACACATTTCTTGCACTCATTTCTTCTGTGCTGACATCGTGTAATTTACACAATTCCCCCAATCTCTACACTTTTTTAGGAATATTACGCGATAAGATTCAGACTCATCCATGGTATAACTATAACTCTACAACGTGTATAAGTAATTCGGTTGGCTGGTGGACTTGAGCGTTTCCAACTCTGGAAAAGTCCGTGCATGCTCAGCTTGTGGTTAAACCTCAATAATAAGATGGTCATGTAGGTGTGATTGTGTGTATGTGTACATAGCGAAGTACGGAATGGATGTGATGATGACTTGAGTAAAAATGACACGTGGACCAGATGTCAACAAGCCCATTGGAATATATATGATTGTGGATGAACCGTTGTCAGGGAGAAAGGTGAAAAACCCTTTATTCTTCCAGTGGCATCGTGGCTCAGTGAGTACACAAGCTTAACCTTCTTAGGCAACGGTGATTGATCCATATTTTATCAGAATGACCAAAATGTATACATCATACATTTTTTTCTCAAAGAGATGGAAGGTGTGCCTAACGTAGAATCAACTGGAAAAACTACAATTAATGCAGATGAGCGACAATGGTGGAGGAGTATTGGCTGGAATATTTTTTTACGGGGAGGGAATCATCATCGTATCCTTTTGACCAAAATAAACGTACGTTGTTGGACGAATTTCACTTCACCTTCCTTCCTCCACCGAGTACAAAGTGTGTAAACTGCTGTTCACTCATGTTTTCACTTACCGTGCATCAGACAGATCATAAAATTTCCAATATCCGTAAAAATCATCCCTCCTTACACAACCAATGTGTATCCATCTCTCCGAGAGAGAAAAAAAAATTGCGAATTTTTTTCCATTATAATTTGTTTCATTTCGTGAAAGTTGCCGTAAAATGTAGACAAGTATCTCGTAAAATATGATACACACACAGAGGAAAGGAGGGAGAGAGCACGGAGAAATACCAATTCCCTGACTAATACAAAATTGAAATGGGTTTCGTGAATGTGGCGTTGAGTCATAATGCATACGCTTAAAATGTGTGCGTCCGTATTCTACACGTCCATATGTTTCTGCATGGAAGGATGCTCAGTGTATCTCTTGACACAAACTGTACATTTTTATCCGTAGCGTAGTTAGTCACATTCCCTGGGTAGCGTAGATTTTCCGTAAAAACGGAAAATGGTTTTATAGTCTCTTCGATATTCGAGGATCGTCACATACATAAGAGAAGCATTTCTTCTCTTTTTTTCGATGGAGTGAGTGAGATAGATTGTACACGAGTCTCTCTTACTCACGTATGCACATGTATGTATTTCTAACGGCGAGAGAGAAGAGGGCGAGAAAGGAAGGAAAAAAAGGAAACAAATTTTTCATCTTTTTCGGTCATTGTAAAGGTTTCAGTCATCCGTCAGCCAGTCAGTTAGTCAGACTTTCTGGGTGGAAAATGAAACGAGGGAGAGTCAAGTGAAACGGCTACTCGCTCTCTCACTTTACACAGGACGCACTGATAACTTAACAATCCATGCATGCGTACATTCGTGTATCTTGGATGCGCACACTATATCAGGCTTGCTAATGTTATGGAAAGTGGAAGAGAGAAAAAAAGCACTCGGGTGGATGGAATATCTTATTTTGTTTTTTCCACGGTCATTACAAGATGGAACATACTTTGGATTATGGTTGCACACATCTCGGCGACATTTTATTCGTTGTGTGTGGGATGAAGGACGGTATTGAAGATGATCAGGGAAAGTTGATTTTTTTCCCTTTTTTCCCTTGTGACAGGGAGTTGGAGATGAAACCGCAGAGTCCGCGTCCAGTGAAACTCAAGCCCAAGCTTCATCCTCTGCTCCACCATCATCTTGTGGAAGGAGTCAAACGGCGACAGCGGTTCCAATATCGAGCACCAGTGGCAACAACACATTGATTACAGGGACGGGGGCATGGAAAGTGGGGAACTTGCCGGAAGGGCGCGGAGTACCCCAAGAAGGGATCGGAGATGGTGAATTCATGATGCAAGGATTCATTCTCACATCTTCCGAAGAGGAGAGCAGCAACCAATCCGGCTACTTTGTCCCATCCTTGGTCTACCTTCCTGTACGTGAAAAGGTTAGTCAATCAATCCGTGTCTCTTTTTCACTCACCCCTACTTCGTAGACAAGTGGGGAAAGAGAATTCGAGGCAGACAACTGGAGACGAGCGACTCTCTCCTCGTCAGAGAAAAGGAAAAAAATATAATCTATCCAACAAGAAAGGGGAAAGGATATGTGCGGCTGGGACAATGCAGATGATGAAGAAGGAGAGAGCGAGGAAAAAACGACGACAAAGAATGGAAGAAGAATAAGAAAAGTACGACGACAGAGAAGGGAAAAAATCACGGGGAAAGGGAAAAATGACTCGGAAGTATAAAATTAGAAAGAGAGAAAAATGAGGGAGCTGCTGTGATTTGAGACAACCATACAAAGTAATTCGTATCCATTTCTCTCCTTGACTCTTCCTTCAAATGATTGCTGCACAAGCGGTAGAAATTAAAGTTAGCATGTCTTTAAGTTACACAGTATGTTTCTGCGAACTTGTTCCCGAGAAAAAAAAAACCAAGTCAAGTGTGTTGTTGACGAGGTAAAACAAAGGGAAGTAATATGTGGTCGTCCTCGTCTTTGTAATGTGGAGAAATTTTTTACACGCGAAGGATGAGTAACTACGAAGGATGACACGATACGCGAAAGGAGTATTGTACTTACTCAAAGTTCTGTTTAAGGATTCTGCCATATTATGCAAGAGACAAATCAGGCGCGTCACTCTTTTTAAAGTAGTTAACACAATATATTTTTACCAACCAACAACCACACATTCCGAATGCAACCATTATTCCAAACATTTCCATTACTCTAATGTTTAAACGCTGCTTTTTCGATCCTGGAAGGATATAAACACCACGAATTCAGAGTTTAATGCAAAACGACAAAAAGAAAGTTGTTAATAACTAAAAAAATACCAACATTTTAAAAATGGAGACATTTGTTAAAGAAAACACGGAAGTCAATGACTGTAGGAAATGCGTCCACTCTGCGAAGATAACTTTTCAGAATTTTTACACACAATCTACAAATTATAGTCAATTGAGGAATCAGAGACGGGGGAGAATTAATTTTTTTGTAATTTATACACAACGGAGATAAAGATTCTGTGACAACAACACGATACATTCTGTTCAAGAATTTTCTCTAATTCTAAGCCTGTACAGAGGACAAGAATTATTACAAATATATATATATATTATTATGCCTCGTGTTTTATTACTCTTGCTAAGAGAAGAGGTAGAAAATCTACAGATTTAGTTTAAGCTCTAGAGCAGAATACACAGGTTGGATATTTAAACAAGGAAAAGAGTCCAATGACGACGATTGGACTGGAGATGAACCAGTCAGTGGTGACAACTAGTGCAGATACTAGATTAAGTATGATATATATATAAATATGCTGTATGCTACCAAATCGGGTCTGTTGGTGAACAGTATGTAGTACTTATTACAAAGAATAACAGTCTGGTGTTACAATTGATAATAGCAGTGTGTCCATTCAATTTACGAGATGTAGTACTTGTTTTCGGTGTACACTCCAGTGTGTATTTCATTGTACATTACGTTTACGTGTGAGAAGAAATTCTGTATTACTGATCAACAATTATGTGCAATTTACGTGCTTATATAGATTGCCGATATGTAATATTATACATGCGTGTGCATGGAAACAAGTCATTAGGAAGTGAGAAATTAGTTTAGTCAGTCATTCCAGTCAGTTTTCAATCCTACTCCATTATTACCACTCTCTCTCTCTCTCAGTGTGTATAACTGCTAAATATATTCAAGAGAGGGAGAGAGAAAAACGAGTACGTGTACATAAGTAGGAGTCGTTGTAGTCTTTACTAAACATACATTCTATGAATATTTACCTGTGTGTGTGCAATGCGAAACTTTTTTTCTTTTGTCTACTACGTTGTTGCCTTTACCGTATGAAAAAGGACAACCAACAAAAAAAAGCTAACTTCAATGAAAAAAAACAACTGTGCAGCTTAACAAAGAAATACACACTTTTGCTAGAGGATTCCAAAAAAAACGTTGAGTTGCAAGGTTTAGATGAAAAGTGTATGTTTCTACTAACCACACTCGCATACAATTTGTACAACTTATTTTTTCTGATTTCTCCGGATTTCCATTTCAAACACGGAGAGAAATCCACGATTTCACAAAAGAAATACATGACAATGAACGTTATTATTATGCGGAAGAAAAAAAGGGAGAAAGAAACTATTTAATTTCATGGATTCTCTGCGCCTTTGTGTTACAACAAAAAATAGTAGCATACACTTTTTACGATATTATGTAGATGAAGAAAGAAAGAAAGAAAGAAAAAACGCTGAAAAAAATCAAAACACTGGGAAGTCAACTGGCGTGTTCGCTCTGTTCCAAACTACAACGACTGTGATGAGAGCACGCCTTTGAGATTCACAGTGATCTTCACCTTTTAATTATAGGAATACAATTTATTGCAACACTATACATGAACCACTATTTAGTTAGAACGGTACAAGATTAAAACAGGAGAAAACATTGACTACAAATGACGCGATGAGAGGCGATAAAACAGGATGGAGTGTAAAGCTGTGCAAAAAGGAGAGATAGAGCACTCAGTTTTTTGAGTAATTTAGGTTAATTGTAAGAGCAGAATTCCAACGGTATTACTTAATATATACTAACTATATACGAAAGTAGGAAGTAAGCATGCCAGATACATAATATGCGTAAGTACCGTTACTACTGTTAGTATAATCGATTAGAAGTAATATTTGTTTACAAAATGATGACGATGATGACAACTGCAACAACAACAAAAAACATAATAGATAGAGAGGCGAAAAAAAACTACTCTTATTGTGGGCGGATGTTGTTTCAAGGAGAGTCAACCTAAGTTATCAAAAAAAATTCTCTCTCTCTAAAGCGTGTGTAGAGAACCCTATATTATTATTACGTTTGATGCAGTAAACAAGATGACATTACAAGTTGAGTAAACAATATTTAATGAGAGAAATGAGAGACGGCGGCATCACTATAATAGAGGCAATTTTTATGTAACAGAGGAAGATTATTTATACGGCGTCTGTATGATGTGCATCAGTCAGTTCTTTATGGTACATGGAGAGTGTCTGCAGAAAAAAAAAACTTTCTAATTTTCCAATGTGAAGCACACACAGTCAGAGAGGGAGGTAAGTGTGTACTTTGCAAAGGAGAGAGAAATTTCGGCGTAATTGATCTGTTAAAAAGTTAGTAGCTTAAGTATACATTGCATATTGAAAGGCCTCGTGTAAGCATAATAATATTACGCATTTAGTACAAGGTGACGGGGATTTTTTGAGTATAAACTTTTTACATGTGCGGTTTGAGTAGCACACAAAGCTTTCACTAATCCCTGGAATTCACTATTTTTCTTTGGTACACGTGAGGAGTGTTTATAGGTATAACTTGTTCAGGTTTCCAAAGTGGCTGGCTCTCATGAAGTATTAAAGGTGAAGAAGAGAATTACGTACCACAATGAAAGCAGATTTGTACCCTTTGATTTATATTCAACAAGATGAAAATGAGTATTGACAGTGATGCTTT
Organism: Alloscopus bannaensis; assembly: GCA_027743745.1. NCBI lineage: Eukaryota > Metazoa > Arthropoda > Collembola > Entomobryomorpha > Entomobryidae > Alloscopus > Alloscopus bannaensis. The sequence continues at coordinate 38,805 of JAHZMW010004183.1, read as the reverse complement.
TTTGTACGTAAAATTGTAGACGAGGAATGAAAGACAAGAGACAGCAAGTTTTTTGAAGAAGCGTCTTTGTATTTTACGGGTTTTACTGCAGCACGCTTGCCCTGCTCCGTGTTCGTAATTTTTTTTGCTAGGCTACAATTAATTATAGAGAATATGCATAACTCGCATTCAGATTAGAGATAACAACGTACAAAAAGCAAACCTCATTTAAATATAGTTATTATGCCGCCGTAACTTTTTGCCTCTTCCTCTTAGACGCAATATATCAAAGGGTGTAGCTATATTGAAAATGCATAAACTATTCTTTGTAGACTGACGACGCTTCAAACGGGAGATACTACGAGAGGCATATTATTTGTCGTAATTTGTCGCTAAGACTTGAGTACATGTACTTGTCATTTTTCCCTTCTTTGCTACTGCTGAATTGATTTTTTTTCTCGCCAGCAAACTCGTAATAGTTGACTGCAAATGAAAACGAACTGGTAAACTGATGATGACATTATATAAACGATATAAGTGAAACAATACTATTCAGAATTTCCTCAGAGAGAGAGACAACTTACCTACCTCCAAATGTATTAACGATGCAACATTTACAGCCTGAAATGAGTATTCTATCCATGTTGACTTCGGCGTTGTTTGTTGAAAGCCGTTTCCAGTAGATATTGTGTATTGTACAGACACCGGGTATGTGTACCAGTTAGTAGCGACTACTGTAGTGAAGCATAATTTTTTTCTAGTATTTCCAGAGACAAAAGAGAGGAAATGTTGTACAGGAGTGAAAAAAAATTTCCACCAGGTATAGAGTACATAATGATAGAACAGAGAGAGACGGAGAAAAGTATACTATATGAAACACTAAACATTTTTTGATGAGCGTTTGCGTGTTCAAATTTGCTCTGGAGAAAAAAAAGTGCAAGATACGCGAATAGGGAATGCATGATGGTGACGATGATGATGAACGTATATGTAGCAGTGAGTTCGTCCATTCGCTTTCACTTCTTTCACCTTTCCTTTTCTCCTATCCATTCGGTAGCCTCCTATTGTCACATGTAATCCTATTATGAAAACCATATTTCTTCTCTCGAAAAAGGAGTATATAAATGTGTTCCTATATACTAATCTTTTTCAAATCCTATTTGTGTTAGACCAGAGCTAAAAGTAGGAAAAGGACCAACGGAGGAGCACTGTTTGAAATAAAACATGACTATGTAAGCTGAAGAAATTAAAGTAAGCATCAAGACCATGCTTTACAATAGAGCGAAAAGAAGCCGAAGGAGAGAAAAGGGAAAAATTTGTTCGAGATAATGAATTCTTTGCTTTCTATACAAAAAAAATAACGGAGTGCATTTCAAAAAAGGAGGAGGTGAGGAGTAGCAGGAGGCGTTGTGTCGTATATTTAAAGGGGCGGAGGAACAAAGTGGTGAATACATGGAAGAAATATTAGACTATACTTACATTAACTGTGCAGAAAAACAGGAGAACCACTGTGTGTCTCTCTACACGCTTTCAAACAAGCTTTCAGTTAACTGATGCAGACCTCATGCATTCGAGTATGCGTTCAAAAATTGTTTCCCTTGTGCTGCTTATCTCTGGTACTTCACTTTAGAAACGAGATGAACAAAGTACACACATAATATATTAGAGCGAAAGCCAAGTATTAGCGTTTTATTATCAGTTACACTTTTTTGTATTCGATTTGATACGAGAAGCGACGCAATTCGTATCGCATTCGTTTTTCACAAATGTGTTTGCTTTCGCGTTGCGTGTTTCAGTATGTTGACTTTTTTTCTCGTTGTCACGTAAAACTCCGTTTCGTATGAGACTCCTGCTAGATCGCTAATTATCGTGTAAACTTGCCTGACAAGGTTAAAATAGATTTCTGCGAGTTGTTTTCAAAAACTTTCTGTAATTTTCCCTCGAAAATCGAGAGTCTCATCATGTAACAAAGTAACTGAAAGCTTGCTTGGATTCTAATTCGAGGGTATAAAGTTGAACTTTTTTTTTGTCGCAGAATTTCACCTCCTCCGAGTTCCTCATTTTCCTATCAATCCTCTCACTGCGTCTCACGCGTCGTCATATTTTCGAAGCTCATCATCATTAGTCACGGTTTGAATCAGGTATTTATTTTGTCCAATATACAAACCCACAATGAAGCATGCAAGGTATAAGCGAGCATGTATTACACAAATCTAGAAGGTTGCTAGCTGTACCTTGAAACAAATTCTCGGCAAACAAGAAGGAGAGAAGGAGAATTTTTTTAAAAAAAATTAAAACGTTGTTACATCATGAATTTTTCTACATTGTCCTTTTGCAACAGTCTGGTGCATTATATACGACGGGAATTGATGACGGCGTTGGAGTGGGGACAACACGAAACTACACAAAAAAAACGCATCCCAACCCGCACAGTTCCCGTTGACTGTTATATGTATATTATATGTTTGATACAAATGAGGGGAAGCCTCTCTGCTTCACAATGCAAAAACAGCATCCTGCTGATGACGACAACTGCACACACACACATTGAACACTGTGTGCTCGCAAATGTCGCAAAGAGTTCTCCCCACACTAGAAGTACGCACAAAAAGCCGTAATTTTAGGAGTTAATGGAACTACATCAAGAGTGCTTTTCTGTACTAAACTAGGTAGTCACAAAATTATTGTTCATGACGACACCGGACGACGATGATGATTTTAAAATGAGAGAAAAACCTTTTTGCCTTGAAGCTTTCACACGCTCTTACATGATTACACTGGTCATACTTTGTAACGAGAAATTGTTGGACAACGTTGTTGTTGTGTTATAAAGTTATGAGTGGGAATCCTTAGCTAATCTCTGTTGTAATTAATTTTGCATTGAAAAGTGAGTAAAAGTTTTACCATTATCTTGTAGATATAAAAGTAGTACGTAACATATCAGCAAGAGAGAGAGAGAGAGAGAAACAAAGCTAAAGAAATCCATGTATTCTCTAGTCCATATATCAAGTAGGCAAGAACTACAACTCAGGTGGTGCTTGATAGAGTGACGGAAAAAAAGGAAGAAGTTGAGCATTGTGTATTTCCTCAACGAATAAACGCTTCCCCACACATGAGAAAGGAAAGGAAGCTTACTACAAATCAATATTTGAGAGAAAGAGAGAGGGAAAGCGACAGGAAAAATGATGTTGCTGGTTGGAGTAAGGGTAAGAAAGAGAGAAATGGGGAAAGATGATGTGAAATATAGAAAACTATTTTTACCTATCTCTCTCCCTCTGCCCATCACACAACACACACATCACTTGCACTCACTCTCTTTGTATGTGTTTATTGAGCAAGTCTGATAGGGATAATGTTATGTGTGAAATATGGGTACATGTCGTCTCCCGATATCTATAAAAATATGCATGTATGCATGTACGTGGTGCATAATACAACATGCTTTTTTTCGTCCTTTGTGTGGAGACGCAGACACGAGTGACAGTCGTCGTCGCCAGAAGTTGGCGACGATCTCTCAACAATTTTCAGTAAATCTATATATTTTTCTCCGTAAATATTATACAAAGTTTTCTCCTCTTCCACCACCACGCATTCCGATTTCTCCAGAGTATTGCTGAGTTTCAGCGTAAATAACCTATGCCAACGGATCAGACGTAATTTTTGTAATTGGCACGTTTTTTCCGACGGTGCACCTCGTAATTATTCCATTTTCTCGTTAGACTACGTTGTGGTGACACAGGTGGAAAGAACCATTAATAAGAAATGATTAAAAAACCAATGAAGATGTATTTTTTATTAGAGAAAAAATTGTGTGTTTCTCAGAGTTTCCAGCTTTTTTGGGGGGTTGAGTCAAAATAATTATTTTCCCCTGTATTAAAAGACAACAAAAAAAGTGAGTAGCTCGTGCTGCTCCATGTATCATAGTGTGATGTGTAGGCAATGTGACCGGCTTGTTTGCCCCATTTGTGGAGAAACCGTAATCAATCTACTATTTTCTCTGCATTTGGACACAAAGTGTCTGCGTATACTGATTGATTAGCGTTTGTTCTAGGTGTCATCCATTATCAGACTGTCTTGTTCTTGTTGTTCACAAAATGACTTTTTCCCCTTGCAGGAAGAAAAAAATAACTCAAAAATAATAAGGACGTAGTAATATACATACACGCATACACACGAGTATTATTATGTGGAATCCAGCAGTGTGTGTCTGAGATAGTAGCCACGTAATTATTAAGCATAACTTTTAATTTTTTCTTGGTGTCGCCCCTACATGTCCACATGGATACACACAATCGTAGTATGGGTGTCACTTCGTAGTAGATGGACGGGCGAGAAGAAGAAAAAGGATTTGTCTGGAAATTTCTTCTTCTCTCTCTCTTCAAGGAATCACCGCCACCACCGTCTTCATTTTTGCAATTTTCGTCTTCTTTTCCGATGTTGTTTTGCCACTGAAAGTAAATAAATGTAATGACTTGTGAATCTGTCCAGTCAGGATAATAACTATATCTTTAAGGGGAAACAAAAAACACAAAGTATTTCACACACTGAGAGGGAGAGAGGGATGAGAACAAAGAGGAAGGTGAGAAAGTAAAAAGAAATAAGGGAATGAGCGAGCATCTCCGCGAGGTACGAGAGTAATGGCACACTTCCATCCAACTTATTTATGTAATATACCACGGAGAAAGTGATGAGGTGTGCTATTACCCCGCTGAATACGGAAACGAATAATGAAAAAAGGACTTAGTTCTTCCGACTTCTCTGAACGTGGACATCATCCATACGATATACTCTCTTCAATTGATAGACTTAACGATAAACGTGTACATACAATATATAGCTGTCCTGAGGTGAGATTTAAAGCGCTTTGTTTGTTAATACCTTTCAGACTACTACACGATACGTCGCGTTGTTATCGTCACGCGGAGGTGACACACTACAAGATATATAACGTTTAAGATGTACTATGTATCGTATGGTGCGGGTTAGACAACATTCAAGATTATAAATATTACGTAGCTTCACAAATGTTTTTGACTCACAATCCATCCATCCAGAATAATATACATACAACAAAAATACATACATTTATATAAACAGACTTGTAAGGAAATGCAGACTACAATGCAGGATCGCTACACTTATACATTGCTGCTATTTTAGGATACTCGCGCAAACAATTGGGTGAAGTGCGCACACCATTTTGTTCCTTGACCACATTGCGTTTTTTTCTCTTTATTCTCCTGAATTAGCACTGTAAATTATACTGATATTGAAAAGTCAGAGCTGCGACAAAATCCTCATTTTCTCCACATGACAGAGACATCAGGACATAATTGAAATTACAAAATTGCCTCTACATCAGTGGTCGGTGACCACTTAGCTTTGATACCGTTTGGAGCACACCAAGTTTTTGTTGAGCATCACGATTATGATGTGGAACTACGTAAACGACAAATACTGTTCAGTTGGAATAGGCGTAGGTAAGGAAAAAAGAGAAATATATGTGAAAACACAATCTGACTGTTCAAATTAAATGTTGCCTTGAATTCGACATCATACATACTTACTATTATATGATTACAAAACACGAAGTGCGTCGTACGGAGAAAAACACTTAATACTTAGGAGATACGTATGCGTGCTATCGTCGACAAAGCAAAGTTACAACATACAAATTCCTCTTTTTTCCCACTTCATCCTGTAGCTGGCATACAAAAATATGTTGTATGTCTTACATAATAGCGATATATGACTTGAAGTAATTTTATGTATTTCTTGTTTTGCAACAAAAAAAAAACCTTTGTGGAAATCCGACTCGATAGATAATCAATAACCTTCATTCATTGTTTCCATATTAAACTCATTTCCTCACGAAAGAATTACCCGATTAAAACAAAAATCCTCCCATTATGAACATTCTGTCTTTTCCTCCTGTTTTTTTTGCAGTAGACTGAATTATAGAAAGAGATATAATGGAAGAATGAATGGTGATAAAAATTGATTGGAAAGGAGAGAATAGGGTGACAACATAGAGAAGTAATTCATAATTTTAATATCATCGCAGTTAATACATAGGCTTCGTTTTACCGTCACTAAGTCAAGATATATAGGTCGTGTGTAAGGAGACACTACAAAACTACACTGACGCCTTATATGCTGATATAAAAAATGCAAATTCAAAGTACTGATGGGATCTATGCAACTATTAATTTGTTTTCTTCCTGTCTTCAATATATGTATAAGGATGATCACAGGAACAAATCAGGAGTACCGGGGATTTTGTAAATGTAAATACGAAGACTACAAAGAAATACACTATGCTTATAGGAGGATAAGCTATATTACTACAATTACTAGGTTCCGTTCAATGAGATGAACACTCCTTACTTTAATGATGATGTAAACTATCACCTTTCGTGGAATGCTTTCGAAAACTACTCTGGTGTGGAGCTTGAAATTTTTATAATTAGGAGCAAGCTGAGTCCTCGGAGGATCCACCTCTGCGTGTTTTCAAATTTTCACGTCTACCCCCACTCCATGTGAGCAGGTATATTTTTCTCTCTCACGTGTGGCCATTATACGCAATCCTCGAAGAGTTGTGTGGCGTATTATTTTTTTGCGTAATCACAATTCCATAATGAGGACGGCAATGAGTTTGATTTACTCTGAGGAAGTGCACCTACGCTCTCGCACCGGCACGTTGAGTAATTATAGCGACTTCCAAGTATACCCAACCATCAAAACAAGGGCTACATGGTACGACATAAAATTCTTCCTTTATTAGGCAGTCGATAGGAGCGTGAATGTTATATATAGCATTAAGTCATTACCTCTCTTTGTCTCTCTCGTGGCAAGTTTTTTTTGTATCAGTTGAAATGCTTGAGTGTGGCATTGGACGGAGTACTAAATAATTACACAAAAACAAAGAATGCCTCATCAAGCAAAAGACTTATATACTTAGCAACTCTGTGGAAATCTATATAAGGTAGGTGTACATAAGATTATACTGTCGGGGTAGAATGAGAGAGAATCACAACTTTGATGAATAACTAGAGCCATTAACATTTATACTAGATGTCATAATATGTTCATACACAAGGAGAGTACAGTGGTGAACTTTTATACAGCTTCTATGAGGACATAGTTTATAAATCTAATAATAATGGATTTTTCCCCTTTTAGTTTCTTCACTCGTCCACTCTTCGAGTATACCCATTGCACTTGTGTGTGTCTGGATTTTGTATTTATGTCCTTTTCTCTATTTATCCAATGTACACTCACACACTGCTGGTTTTTCCACAAAAATACAGACAAACACATACACAGTCTCTGAAGAAAAAACACGTTCCAAATCGAAAGGATGGAAAGTGAAAGAGGGAGAAAGAGAAAAAAAGTAATTATAAAGCTAACAGGAGGAAGGCGAAAAGGGGATGCAATTTACTATTACCACTCCTTGTTTTCGTCTACTTAAGTCGTGAAAAGAAAGTTCATACACAAGTTAATGATATAACGACCTCTCTGAAAACGTGTATAAAACGGAATATATGGAGATGTGTGCACGTCGAGTTTTGAGGGGACGACGTAATATGCTTCGACATAATATTTAACGAAGAAAAAATGTGGGAGACGACGCGAATTGGTTCGGAGAAGTGTTACAGTGTATGTCCACATACGCAGTAACGATTCTGATAATGAAAGCATACATTTTATACTACATTGATATCCATACATAAGGAGAGGAGCGAGTGAGAAAATGCCCACACAAAAAAACTGCATAACTTTAACAGACCTGATTGCAACGATGAATTCCTAGTTGATACAATCATGACGAATAAGAGAAATTGTTAAGCGAACAGAAAAACTTCTTACCGCCACAGTTCAAAAATATAAACACTACTAGAACTACCCACCTTTTTCTCCACCACGGAACACAAGGGATAACAGAAATAAAAAAATAGAGTATCCTCAATATTTTCGAGCATACATGAAACAAGCAGTGTAGAGAGAAAATACGAATTACAAACACACACTCACACAAAAGTATAATGCTAGTATTAGAATGTGAATACAAAGTGTACAGTAGAAATTTAAGTAGGGTAGCGAGACACACTTCTCTCACACATTTTCTCAAAACAGAGAAATTCTCTCGGTTTTCATTTAATTTTTTTTCGCAGCTACTTTCGACTATCAGTAAAAATGGTCATAAAAATAGTATGTTCTATTTTCTCTCCTATTCTTTCTCTGCCTCTTTTCTCTCGTTTTGTGGAGGTGTTAAAGCCTTTTTTTCCAGAGAGTAAGAGGGAAATTATATTCGTGTCTACAATATGTATGAAAACTCATATATCCTACATTATGTATGTGAAAGAAGGAAAAAGTTGAAGACGGAAAACAAGAGAAAAGTATCACGATTAAAACCTATATATAGGCGTCGCACAAGGTTGCGAAAATAAGAAAAAAATTCAGATGAAAATCAAACGAGAGAAAGGGAAGAGAGAGAGAGAGAAAAAAAAACACAAAAATCTAATTTCGACAGTCGATGAACTTTTACCGTAATTTCCATACTTTTTATTTTTTCTGTTCAACCCTACATAAATATATGTATGTGTTCTGAGAAAGAGAGAGAAAAGTGAGAAGCGAAAAAAATGTATGATCTAATTATTATCTAGAATTCCCACCGGTGGCATTCTCCCCGTCATTTCTAATCAACCAATTTACCGGCAATATAACCTTCAATTAAAACGAATATAATGGTTGTCGAAGAGGAGCCGTTGAGACACATGGCGACATGGCGACACAAGGAGAGGGAAAATGAAACGGAAATTTTTGTTTAAATTGAAGGCAGTTCCAAGTGTTGATGAAAGTTGATGAAAAATCCACCTACAAGCTTGTAACAATCATATATATCTCGCTGGGCTAGACAGGTATCTATGTTTTATCCGTGTACATCAAAAATCCATATGTATTTTTTATCCTCAACCACACGTCGGAGAAATGAGAGAGCATTTACTCGACAACGGCTATATACTCGGTCAATGTTGACACATAAGGCAATTATATGATTGAAATAGCTCATCTACTCATTAAGCAAACAGAAATTTAGTTGAATGAAATGGTGTTTGTGTGTGTGCCTCTGTGTCGAAGTGGTGAATTACCTATTATATAATTAAAGCCTACTTTCTTTTTTCGCTCTCACATAAAAGCGTCCGGAGAGAAAGTAGGCTCGAGTTCAATACGCGGAGTTATATCCTCAGACACACATACGAGGTCGATAACAAAAGATATATATTTTGTTGGTTGAGTGAAAAGATAAATGAAAAATTTGAGGTGGAATGACTTTATTTTATGTTGCCCAATGATATAATTACTTAGTCACTTGGAAACCTTCATACAACTTTGATGTATGCATCCATTGTTCACCCGCTTTTTTCCCGAATGCCCAGGCGAGAGAGAGGTGAATTAATGAGAGATTTCCGAGACACGAATTACGAGCTTTGAAGACAAGCCGGATAAAAAGAGAGAGAGAGACAACAGCAAGAGAGAAATACAGAGAACTGATGTAACTGTAGGTGGGCATATGTCAGGGGAAAAAGAACATATTTTTTCCGTTTAATAATTTCCATTTTTGTTTGCTTTGATGTCAACGAAACATGAAATTAAATAACTTGACGACAACATTAAACTAATACCAACTCCTCCTCCTCACCTTACGAACTAGACCAGAGAGAAGGTTGGCTGTCGTGTACGTATTTGGGCACGCTTCGTTTGTCCCGACAAAAACAAAAACGTACAATGTCCTCGTCGATGTCGTACTGTGGTGTGTACCTCTTCAGCCTCGGAAAGTAAATGAACAGTGTATGCACAATATTCAAATGTGCAACGTTGTATATTTACCTTCCCCGCGTTGAGCATAACATTTTTCAAAGTGATATTCACAATATAATACATTATATTACAAACTGTTCAGTTACTCGCCTCTCAATTTTCGCTTTGCAAAAAGTTCACTTTTTTCCACTTTCTCTCTCTCTCTCTCGCTCTCTCTCCGTGTGAGTTTGGGGCGACAATTTTTCATTATTCTAATCTACAAAATCGTACTTCATAATATTGTATGTACATACACTAACAATACAGGTATTAATGCTAATGCTTGACATTTTATCTTTTACATGATGACGACGATGATCATGATGAATACTGCAGAAGAACATTTGCGATAAGTTTTCATTTTTGATGGACATTTGTTGTTGTACATACAGTCCTGTTTCTCTCTCTCCGTGTGCACTCCCTTGTAGTCGGTTTTTTACACACAACACGATAGCACACCCAACGAAAATGAGATAGTTAGGGAAAACAGTTGTAATTAAATGAGTAAAAGCTCTGTCACCTCTGTCGTGGTTGATACTGTATATCGGAGTAGCGACAGTGACCATATTTTAGCTGTATCCTGTCATGATGACGAGGAAAAGTAAAGGGAAGCTACTAAAATGTGTTTGTGTAAAGGACCACGGGAGAGGTGATGACGATTTTTTTCAAGTGTATGCAAACAATAGAGTTTGTCATTTTATTTTAAGAGTTTACACGGTGGTGGTGATTTCGTGACATTGTGTGTGTAGATATGTATCCCTATAAAGTCCTTGGTACGAAAAAACAATGCTAATGATGACGATGAGTATTACGGTAATACAGGTCGACAAGGATTCACTCCTAGTTGCTATTGCTACAACAATGATAGAGAAAATTGTGTAAACCTCTATAGAAAAGCCCTGTAAAAAGCCTGAAGAAAAACCTTTTCTTGAATAACTGAAGAGTATTGCTGAATGTTACATGTTGAAATCTGGGAAAAAATTATCTCTCTCTCTGTCAGTATATGTGTGAGTGTTTCAAGTTGTGTGTCTCCGTGTTCGTAAAGTTGACGAGAGAGAAGAGAAAACTCTGTGTGTAGTATTAGTACTCTGATTTTAGACTTGTATAAGGGTATCTATGAATATGAGGTAATCTTTAGTGTACGGTAACAACTTGTACTTATACAACAAACATAAATCTATATATATACATAAAATCTCTATATATGTATACAATTATATGATAGTGTAACCATTCACAAAAAAGGGAAGATGATAGGCACACCGCATACATAGTTCCTTGATTGTTGTAGGGTATCTTTGTATAAGTGTAAGTACGTATTAGAGAAGGAGAAGATGATGATGACGATGACGATGACGATGATACAGGTGAAAAAGAGTGGAAAAAAGAGAGAAAACTTGAAAAAAAGTGATGCGATGGCGCAAGAATTTTTTTCCGATGAAACGAAGTCTGTTATATAATAAATATTTATATGAAACGGTTAGGGATTTCCGAAGGGTATTAAGTTGTTGTGGCCAAGAGCTGTTTCAAGTGGCCTTCCCTTCGGATCTCTTTCTGATTTCTTCAGGGATGATTGATGCTACCACTATCAAAATTAGTAATTACATATATTCTTGAATCACTTTGTAGTACATTTAAAGAAGAAAGAAACTGCCGCCGCAGAATTTTGTGAGAAATAGCGAGAGTCGCCTAAAAACCAAAATTTTCAATAAAGTCCAGTTGTTCAATGTCGACCTGCTTCTGTCTCCCTTTCAAGTTTCTTACATCTTCATAATCATACCAATTCCGAACCATTCATAAACGCAACCCTCCAACCGGACGCGTGAACTTACGCTTTCTTTTGCAGCTTGAAAATACAAGGATTTTCTGGAGGGAATAATGTCATCATCATGTCACCAATTCCGTGGACGACTTCTCACATCAAAATAGCATGTATTATGCACACCATAGTTGGTGAATCATGACGTTACAACGAAAACCAATGGTATCAACGAGTGCTCTAACGCGTGCATTATACACGCAGACCTCACTTTCCCGTTTGAAAGTGGACATTGACGAAGCATCCACTGAATTAGAAAAGCGTAATACACCGTATAATTTATGCTGTCCACCACTCCCGACTCACTTACTCAATGTTTCGTAAAGAGAGAAAAGATGTGAATTCAAGCAATCTGAGTCATTGCTAAAACATTCATGAAAAAAGTTGGATTTTTTTTTCACTACTCGACCACTTCCAGAAGATAGTCCATTACTGGGTCCTCTCTGAAGGTGCAGCGGGGGGAGTCGGAAAATGAAGGCAATATAAAGGACCGTTGAAGGTAAGGAATTGAAGCGGCAGTTTGTTTTCAGGGAAAAAGGTTCACTCAAGAGAGCTCGAAAAGCTGCTCGTCTCAATACGACAAACAGAAAAATGGCATGGGATTTGTCAGCGTCAGGGTAGCGTTGATGTACTACGTGGCAATTGAAAAGAGTCGTTTTTTTTCTTCTTCTTCGTTTTCTCCACACTCTTCACTAACTTCTCCCGCTTTTTGCACCGATTTTTTTTCACCACCGATCGAGCTTCCCTTATTCAGAGCAGCAAGCACCCGAGGACAACTATCATGAAGTCACTATGCACTCCCGTTTTTACTTGCGAGAGAAACAAGACAAAAAAATATCCTGCAAACTTTTTCTCTCTACTTAACATTAAAGAGCGGATTAGACTGGAGAGTGATGCTTTGCGTGTTTTCAAACGAAAAGGGATAGATTTTATTTTTCTATAACATTCAAACTGTATACAACGAGTATATTGGAAAGAAAATAGAGTGAATTAATATAGCCGACAAGGTTTTCTTCACATTTATTTGTGTCTCTGATACGAGAGAAAAACTTTTTTTTGTGACGACATTCAATTTCCTCTTTCATGACGATGACCACCTGGTTGGAGCTGGAAAAATGACCTAAAAATGTGGGAGACCCTTCAACACACAAAAAGAACGGTCACGTCCACTACATCCACAGTGAGGGAAAATATATGGAGAACACATGCCTACACAATATCTCTCCGTATTTTAGAGTGAAGCCTAAACTAAAAAAGTGTGGTCATCGTACCTTTGGGTTTGTGACAAACTTATTTTTTGCATGTTTTTGGGAATAAAATCATCGAGTCGCGAGCATATAATATTATTAGAATCTCTCTAAGCACAGTCCACACGGCGATGTCGTTGAAAGTCTTGTAAACAATATAAAACCTGGACTCCTTGCGAATTGCAACACAAGCTTTTTTTCCTCTCTTTCATATGAATACATTCATAAAAAGAACCGAAAAGACGACCATTACTCCTCACCATTTTTTTCTCATATTATAATATATCTGTGTCCAGAGTGCATGCGTATTCATTTCATTTCATGATCTATCATTCATTCCAAAATGAAAAATGTCATCTGAAGGTCGCCGCTTTACTCTCGATTTTTTTTTTGCTTTTTTCCTTCTTTCGAAATTCCACATAAAAAAATTTGAAGAGACGACGAGTAGTAGTGTGTGGTCTGCCGGGGAGCAAGAAGGGAGTCGATGCCGACACAAAATGTCCATATTCAACAGCAATTGGAAACAATCCATACATATGTATGAGGTTTTCTTATTATAGCTTTGCTCACACAACTTCATCGCATTCCGAATCAGTCTTGTACCGAAGTGAGTGTTGTGAAATATTGCACAATCATTTTAATCATGTTCACTCGGACTTATTGGTCTTTTTGGAAGGCTACACATTGGGAAAACAAAAAACACATGTGTACAACCATATTTCTTTGGTTGGTCAATGTACTCCCAAAATGGGTGCACATACCCTCTTTTCCTTTCCAGAAACAGGAATACCCCTCAAAACAGGTAAATCTCTTGATTAGGGAAAACTATAAAAAGGAGTTTGATTCTTCATAAATTACATTCAATATCAGTGAGAGAAAACACTTGGATTGCCGATCCGCTGGACTGGAGTCGAACATTTTTTTAGACAAAAAAAAATGATGTCGCATTCGAGGTAATACATGATCCAACATAATATCGTCACTTTCGTCAAAACCAAGCCAAGTCATCGTGCTGTCGTCGTCGTCGTTAAGCACAAGACTAGTAAAGGAAAATACTCAAATATTTCCCACCACATATGTATGGGCATCACACGTTTATACTTTTATATCCAACTCGCTTACTCGTTGACCTATAATGCGATATTTTCCTGAGCGGATGTACCATGTTCAAAGCGGCGTAATATAAATATATACATATATAATACAGATGTAACTATGTATTATATGAATCTGGACATCGATTCCAAAGACTCGTGTCGTTGTCGTCGTCCTCGTCATTTCACTTTGTGCGCTGCTTACTCTTTAAATGTGGTAAGTTTTGTATCAAAAATCACAAAAGAGGCTTATTGATTTTTTTCCAGCTCCCACCCTTTCACTTTGGCATTTCGACTCATTTTGTAATGAACTTTATGTCATTACATTTCCACGTATTATGTATACATTCTACATGAGCACACGCGTGTTTCCATAAACGTGATATTTTTTTCCGGACGTACGAGGTACAAAAAAGGAGAGTGAGAGATTTTTTTTTTGTTAAATTTTGTTTTCACATTTCCCCTTTTTCTGAAAAAAAGAGAACCCTTTTCCCAATTGCATGAAATCCGTTCAAATTTGATCTATTTTACGTTTTCTCCCTCTTCTTTCAATAAATGTAGCCTTTTGTGTTTTCATCTTTTAACCTCGATTCGTTTCGACAATTTTGGTAAATAAAATACGGCACAAAAAAAATCTCATCTGTACATAGAGATGCCCATGTTTTTCCTGTTTTTCTGTCCCATTTTTTTCCTCCATGTCCCGAGGACTTAAACCGTGATCAAAATGCGTAATATTGATTTGTAGACTAGCGAAGAGAATATGATGTATTTTTTGGTAAATCTGGTTACTCTTTTTTTCTCTCTCTCTCTGTGGCACGGGCAGAAAGTAAATGAAAGGAGCTTAAGGGATGCCTGAGGGAATTGGTAATTTTGAATAATATTCATAAAACCTTTGTGAAATACTTTACTGCATTACCCAACACTCATCCCTTCGACTCCGTTTCCCCTTCGGATATGGACGCACGACGTGACACACGAGTAGAGCGAAACAAGGTTTCCGAGCTTTGTCCTTCCACTCGCTCTCTGTCAAAGTGGAGGTTTTCGAGAAATTGGAAACTACTTTACGTATCTTTCACATCTCCTGTTGTACGTCCAAAATGTTTTTCAGTCGAACACAATTACTCTGACGACCATCAACAGAGGAATGCCCTGGACAGGGTTCTCGACTTGAAGGTAATTCGTCAAAAATAAATATTCTAATCTCACCAGAGAGAAAAGCAGTGAGAAAGACCCACAACCGCAACGTGTTTTCAGCTTACATTTTACTGATGAATTTTCAGCTGAATGACAGCTCCCCACTTTGGTATGCATGTTTTCCTTTGAATTCGTTGAAATTTTGAGACATTCAGATCGATACGCATTCTGAGCTTCACCCATCCTGCCTCAAAAATTCACCACCGTTTAAAATGTCAATATCGAAAGATGTCCTGTCACAGATAAAATTAACACGTGGACAACTGAGGACAATAAAATGGTGCTGCTGCTCAACTCTAGTAACTAAGCTTTCTCGTTCTTGCATTTCATTTGTAGACACTGGAGCCACACGATTATACGTGTACGCAGTCAGTGAGGGACATTCGGAGCAGGTTAAAAAGTAATTAGCTTCAATTATTCATAAGGCACCGAAACTTTTTAAAACATTTAAATTCCATGATTATTTTTATTCATTAACTGCTTGCTCACCAACAATGGAGGTCTGAATGAGAGAGGCATTTGAGTTGCTCTCCGTAAGAACAAGGAGTGACGGGTAAACCTGTCGCAGCAGTGTGACAATGAGAGGTGTGTGAATGTGTCAGGTTTTGGAGTGAAGGAGCCACTCGTCACTTGTCGAGACAAAAGTGATCCAATTGTGTTCCCTCCAATTAAATGTGTCGCCTTAGTGCAATTTGCAATTTGAGCATTCCCTCTGATCGAAATGAATACCGTGACGCGTGTCCTTTCTTCCCTTTTTTCCAATCAGAAAATTTACTCCTGTCAGTTCTGTTGACGGTGTCATTGGAAGAAGAAAAATTACGTCAAATTCAGAGTATTCTGATGGAAGAAGATGTGTACAAAATGTACAATATATGAATGTACACCACCGGTAAAACTGGGAATAAAATGTCGGCGTGTGTAGAAACAAGTGTATTTTTTATAGGCGATATGACTCCCTCGAATCATCCAGAACGTCAACGCGCTTGGTCATTTCATTGAGTATTATTGCTTCTCGGAAATTTCCTAAAGCCTCTTCTTACATCTCACGTTGTGCCTATATTAAACTACACTCCTCGTAACTATGTGGTGGATATAGTGAAGAGCCGAGTGTAGATTCCAATTTTCCATACTGTCCTCTCTCTCTCCATTTCTTCCCATAACTGCAGAAACTCCAACGACGACAAAGTCGACACGGAGTTCAGCCATAAACTCCATTCAGCAATGTCCCTGTAGCGTAGGTTGCGAGAGAGTGATTGTGTCATGTAATGAAATGTATGCTACTCGTTTGATTAATTTCTCAATTTTCTCAGTTTTAGTTTTGATTACTGATTGCTTCCATTACGAAAGCTCGTTTTCTTCATCCGCCTCCCTGATTTCAAAGTAGCCAACTACTCTCGCAATCATTGCACAAGAGCAGACCATTGGAATGGTTTTGATTACGATACGTGAGCATGTAGCACTGAAACAAGCTCTGGGAAAAGTCATAACGAAAAGAATGGGAGCAAGTGGGAGAGAGTCGAAGAGAGTAGTACGAAGACTAGCCAACACAAATCAAATGTGATGACGAGCAATGAAAGTTGAATGTTTCAATGCTATCACAGTGTATCTCCAAAGGTGAAGGAGGCATGCATGCATATCCGCAATTTACAACTCGCACGAATATCGCATCGCACAACTCCCCACAATTCATCCTACTCCTGCCACACGAGTACACAATTAACAATGAAAGTTGAGTTGCCAACAAATTTCCCTCGTTATACATCACCACTACGTGCACAGGGTCAAAGACAGAGTTGCATGTTTCCATGGAAAAGGTTGCGTATAAACTAATGCAGAATTCTGAGTTGTCACTATAATGTGACGCCTTTCCACGGCTTCAAATCTACGTTCTTGTCTGCAGCGTACGACGACATTTATAATTTCGCCGTATAATTACGAAAGCGCGTCACTCCTCTAATGGACAATATCTAGCTTTGTCACATTGTAAGGCGCTAATGTGAAAGACAAAAGCGGAAAAGAAGAATGAAAATTAAAAATCAAACTGTGACAGACACTCATAAAACTGAACACATGGAGACATGCACATGCATAATGTTGAGAGGAATTTTAATTGAAGACTCTCTCTCTCTCGCTGATTTAAAAGACAACTTCTTAATTACTCGGCTATTTAATGGTATTTTAGCAAATGAAAGGGAAGGCGTACGTTTGACAGTGTATCCACTATTCATTACACGCTCAATATTTATTAAGCTTCCACAAATGTGGTTAAACGTGGTATTTATACTTTAACGCAACGCGTGTAAAAGCATCATCGCAGTATAATTTTCATGGGTCGTCGTCTAGCCTGTAGTTTTTATGTGGATTCTACAGGATCCAGACTGAGAGTAGGCTTGAGCCTATGTAATGTGAGCCAGTAATGTGAGCAATATATCAGTTGGAATCATGTTCCACATTATATGTTTATTTCGAGCCAGTTTCAGATTATGAGACTAACAATGCTCCACTAATTGTGGGGAAATCATAAAAAATTGAAGACTCATAGTTAACGACCCCTGTAATACGTCACTTCAGCCCTATGTCAAGAATTTAACTGAAAAGCGAAGACGCATAAAAAGAAATAGGCATACCAAAAAGAAAAGTGGAAGAGTGTCTTAACAAGCAGGTTGATTCAGTCTTAGGATATTGTGCAATCAACTTTAATTCTTGAAATTTGACAAAAGCATGTTAATTGGCACTCGTAAGACGAGCTTATAATTTGTGTTACGGAAATGATTATGGAAAATGCTCAAAGCAAAACTTTGGCACGTTTCGTGATGAAATCATAGTGCATCTAATGATGTACGCGACATGTTAGAGTGCAGACAATTTGACTACGTACATCGTCTCCAAGATAAAGAACGTTCAGCTTAAAAAAATTGCTTAATCCAGAGTATATTCTTTTAATGAGTCAAATTGAGTTAACCCAGTGGCCCGTTTCTACTGTGAGATTTGAAGAGAAAAATTATAAGCTCCTTTGTACACAAGCTCAGATCGCCAAGGACATCTGTGTATAATCAACTTCACGGAGAAAGGAATAATAAGCAATCTTTTGTGACGTTAAAGTAGATTTATGTTGGTAACGTTCTTCCCAAATTAATGCACAATTCGGAGACCTTGGTTATCAAGGAACTCTCAATTCTTTTGCTTTGCTCGCAATGCAAGTGTGTTTGATAGGTCTTTTCTCTGCAGCAGTTAGGGCACATAATAAACCTTTTTTCTGTTACCTAAGCATAAAAATCCACATTTATGGGTAACTGTAAAAAAATTGAGAGCCCACAATTCCAAACCGATCACCACCACTGGCATTGACAAGTGGAAAATGTATATTTTTGAATGCTAATTTTGAATAAAAAAGGAAACTTTTTCCCTTTCTCTGGAAAATCTGCTCGAGCCATAGCCTTCCCTTTTCAGAATTGGACCGCAGACACGGTATATCTGTCTGTATTTTTCCCTTTTCTGAAAAATGATCAAATCGGACATCTGCCGCGGAGAGTTCTTGGGGGGAAATTCTCAAATATGCTAACTACGAGTGAAAATAGGAATACAAATGTGGATAATGCCTCGTGAAATGGAGGACTCGTGGAGAGCATGAGTTTTCAGCTCATTCATGCAAAAAGGAGAAGAAAAAAACGTAAAAATACACTTGGTCATATTGAAACTCATTTTTGAAGCCTTCTTCATCATGCATTTCAGCAATTTATTTTCTACAATTTTTCCTTTCCCTACAATATTATCCTGTCCTGTTGTTACTGTTTTCATGACCGATCCAGAAAAAAGTAACGTTTTCAGAGTAAAATGGTTTTGGCATCATTGCGACCGCCTCTCAAACTTGAAACCAGGGAGAGGGAAAGGAAGTTGTCCACAACAGAAAAGTTGGTCCACAGAGAGCGGATTGTCACGGTGGTAGCCAAAAAATCTTTATGCATTAGTCACATTATAATATATGCGCAGAAAAAGTACATACCAAAATATACCGGATTTGTTCTGTAAATCCTTATGCCAAATGATGTGTCCTTCCAAAATTTTTGGTCTCGTCATACTCACTGTGAATTTGAGAAAGTTGACTGAGTGGCTAGAGCAATGATTTTTCATCAAATGCAGCAGCGTCAAGTGCACCAAAGCCGGTATATAGCAATCGTATACGTACTGTCCATACAATACTTCATTTCCTCGTCATTCTTTTGTCTAGACAACTGATGTGAAGAACGCGTGAGAGTTTTATTATACACGGTGCGTGTGATGACACTTCATGCTGAGAGAATTGACGACAAGCGTCTCAATATATTTATTATGATGAGGAGGAAGAAGGAGGATGCCTCCTCAAAAAAAATTGTTACAATAGTTGTTAGCGTGTGCAGTCTCTCATGTCCAACCTACTTCCTTCGGGCGTATTCCAACATTGTTTTTTTTCAACACACTGCGTTTTTTTTTCAGAAAATCTACACAAGGTTGAAGAGAGAAGGGACTGTGAAAAGGAGAGAATCCGGACTTCACATTATTATTGTCAATAATGTGAGCGTACATCTTTTGTGATTTTCTAAATTGTAGGCAGTGCCTCCAGAGTAATTTATGTTTGAGTGTATTATTTTCGGTGCAAGTTGGATTTCTGTAGTTTTGATTGTTGAACTGATTTCAAACCAATATAATGCATAAATAAGTGAATCCGTCCAGACATTAGTGATAAGTATGCATCTGTATATGTGTGCTTTAACTATTCCCGACGACGCGATCCGTCAAATCTTCATGCATGCGAAGATGTCAAAGTTATATTATTTTTTTTGGGTGGATTTTCTCTCTCTTTCCAGAAAAATCTATATAATAATGTACCAATAAACATGGATCGACCCTTTTTCTCCTTCCTTATATATTTTTTTCATGAATTCATTACACTTTAGAGTGAACACTTGCTACTCCCATTGTTCAATAATATTGTGTAGAAAATTTTTGAGCATGGTGGGGGACCCTCTACGGATTTTCCACATTTATGTGAAAAACATCTGCCAGGAAACACGTGCCCATCTCAAAGGCCCTTTCTCTCTCTCTCGCTCTCCTTGGTGATTGTATTGGTGTATTTAGTTTTCATTGAAAATCAGCTTGTACAAGCTAGTTCGATTTGCACAAGAAAATCCATTTTTTTTTTACAAAAATGAAAATTTATACTGTATTTCGTCGCCAAGCTTCAAAAGTATTCCTGAGTAAGCGTGCGTGTGTGTTTGTGTGTGTACATAAAATTCCAAATCTACGGAGAGATAAAATAACCTTTTCCAACAGATTAGTTCCTTTTTATCCTTTTTTACAGTTAACTTTGTGTGCCTAACTGGGAGAGCTGAAAGCTCGTTTATTATTTCTTTTATTAGTATTCAAGGGCTTGTTCCACGCACGAGACAACCAGTTCCCCAAAAATATATATCCTAAGCTTTATCACTCTAATTCTAAGCTATTTTCCTTGTTTATTGCAAGCTTGCCAGTGCTCTGCAAAGTTTCTTGTTAACGTACTCTTTCTCCTCTTCGATCTCCTTTGTTACTGAAAAAAAAAACTATAAAAAGTAAAAAAAAATCGAAATAAAGGGGAAATATCCAAATAGCAAAGGTTTTTTTCCCGATGGGAAAGGATTTTTTAAAAAGATTATAACAATACGAACATCGACTTTGTATCTATAAAATGTATGTGTGTGTCGATTTTTTTTTCGTTGGAAAGTTTTGTATGATTTTGACAGTATAAAACTTTCTAATCAAAATGAACCTCATTTGCTCAACTGCTTCAAAGAATTGTTTGGATTGAGCTTTACGTGCCTCATTTGAGCTGGTATTCTTCTCCGGCTGCAATAAAATGACAAACATTAATAATCCTCCTTTCCTTTTTGCATTTGAGAGTCGAGAGCGCTTCGCTACTCTCGCTGCTGATAGCGTTTTCCTCTTTAAAAAATATAAATTCATTTGACTCAAACATTGTGCACCACTTTAGCTGTATCCTTCCTGAATATATTGCATGATTGTGCAGAAGAGTTGTCAACTTATGTGTTTCTTGTCTTCAACTAGTCCTTTCCACCTGCCAACAAACGCGAACGGAGAGGAATGTGTAAAGTTTGGACGGAAAATATTGACATTTTTTATTTATCTGCTACTCCCAAGTCTTGTTAAACAACAACACTCAAATGAACAAACCTAATCTTAGTGAAGGGGTAATGTGAGACATATCGTACTTGCAAAAGTTCTTTAACTAATTGTCAGTGTTATTTCATCCTAATTGTGCGTTTTAAAGTAGACTTTAACATCATTTGATGATATGTAATGTGAGACATGCACAAAGGTGAATGATATGTAAATCGTGCAAATTATTTGTTTAATGATCCCTGCGTAACTTAGCAACTCTGACAATCTAAACTATGCAACTATGAATCAAATTCTAATACCTATTTGTGTTTAGGGTAAGCGTTTCCCGTTTTCTATATTGAATATGATGTATCCACAAAAAAAAGAGAAAGCTATGAAAATCTCATGTCCGTCAATTTTATAGACGCTTTTCCTCCACTGAACGTAAACACAGGTGCTGGAATATTTTGACATACGAGAAGACCAGCGTTTAGTTCATGTGATGATCATTGATTATGTTTTCTAATGAAATATGTAAAACAGTGGAGCTGGAGGGTGAACGTTTGTTTTTTGAAGGAGATTTACACAAAATGCTCCTTTTATAGTGTTTTACTGAGCCATTTGCAGCGTCGGTAATTTTATTTAACACTTTCTCACTGAGACATGCATGCATGAGAAAGAAGCATATTTTTTCTTTTGATGTTCGGCGCCTCCAGTGTACACACACCGCACAGGGGAGTACAGTGTTTTGATTTTTGAATGTGATAGCAATAGGTAAAATAGTGTAACTGAAATAAATTTATTACCCTGAAGCAGCGTGTATAGTGTTGTTTATTTTTTCATTTCTAACATTGCATAAATTAAATTTCGCCTGTTAACCAGAAGCAGTTAGCCCTGACACGCGTTCCTTCTTGCTCGAGTATTTCTTTAAAGAGGAGAAAAAGGAAGGAGAGAAAGTCTATGCCGAATAAATGAAGGAGGCGGAACTTTCTGCTCAAGTTGTATGGAAAAGCAAGTGGGGAAGAAAGCATAAATTTCAATGCGAAACAGATGGAGCTGAAAAGTGAGAAAAGTGGCTTCCAGTCTGATATCATTTTGTACCCTCTGTAAATAGCTCTGCTCTTTTTGTGCGGGAATGCTGTTGATACACATGTACAGAGACAGCACATCCTTCCTAGAAGTGTATATTGTAAGGTTTCTCATGGTGGCAAGACAAAAATCTAGACTATGTACGTGTGTATGTGCATATTGATATAGAGTATCGCGAGCAGAAAAGTGTGTGCAAACATGGATATATCGGAGTCATCATATAATGTCCAGCTTTCACTTGGCACATTTTTTTTCCGCTCCTTTGTTTCCACTCCTTGTAGGATGAGGCACACGCACGAGACGACGATGGGTAACAATGTGGTGTACATCTTTTGCATTTTTCGCACAAATATGTGGCGCTTCACGGTGAATTCACACATTTTCCATTCGAGGAAAATGAATGAATGGGCATATTCATAGATTATGCACTCCGTACGCTGACATATGCACGCATTCTCTTTTTTCGGTGTAAACGTGCCATCAATGTCTAATATTATATTTTACAGGGTAGCACATTATAACTCCTTTGTGAAGGCGACTGAAGGAAGAGAGTGGGAGTTGTACACAAAAGAATTATCAATTACCCTGAGCAGACCTATATAACGCGTATTTATTTGAGTAACTCTGATTTTTGTCCGCCACCACCTTGCCCAAGTTTTTTTTTGGGAAAGTGAGAAAGAACAAGTAAAATTTATATTGTTATTAAAATGTCTGAAAAGTACTTCCTTTGAATCATAGCCAAAGACTTTTTTCTCATTCACTGAGAGCAAAAATTCTCAAACATACGCTTTTATAGGAATGTATATATACAAACATCCTTGTATTGGCGTAGCCGTTGTGCATGCTTGATTTGCAGTATTTGAATATCCAATGTTCAGAGAGTTGAATAGAGTCGAAAAAGTGAGCAAACTGTTCACAGGTTGCGTTTTCTTTCTTTTTTGAAATATACGTTTGATCTATGATCATGAGAAAGTTTATAACTTCTTCTTTTTTCTCTCTTCTTCACACACGGTACACATACGTGTACACACAGACCTTTCTGATTGTTTAGCAAACCTGGTTCTGCATGCTTTTTATTAATTTCTTGCCGTTCAACTTGGAAGGTGTACACATGCTTTGAAAATGATGTAGAGTCTCTTATTTTCGACATGGAGCCGGCTTTGAAAATAAAGGAGAGAAAGGAAGAAAAGAAAACAAGATTGGTTCATTTTTATACGAACCTATGTATAGACAAAAAATGTGTTCATCCACATGTTTTCCAGAGTGAGCTATTTTACTATTTAGGAAAAGGATCCCTGGAGCAATCTTCACTCACTGAGTATACACACACACATCACACACTAAACTCCGAAAAAGATAAAGAAGATCAGAGTTTCACCGGAGTTTTTCTTTCGTTACCCCATTGCCATGTATTTGATTGTCGTATTATTTCTTCCATTTGTGCAATATCGGAGTGTGAGACATTCATACATAATATAAACATCTGCATTAGATTTTTATTCTGTTTTTCAAGCACAACAACATCATTGCATAACCTTCTCTCGCGGCACATGAGGCAGACGGAGAGAGGAAGAAGTGATTTTCTTTTTCCGTAGGTAATACTTATTTACTTCTGTGATTCAGTTATATTTAACTATGTGAAGAATCTTGTTTCTTTTTCAGATATAATTTCCTCGAGAAACTATCTCTGTTTTTAGAAGGAGCCATTTGTTCACTCTATAAGTACAACTACCTTTCCCTCTGTCTCTCCAACAAATTCATACGGTTTGAGAGGCACGTCGTTTCTTGGTTTTGTTGTTGCTTCTACTTTCTCCACTAATCCTTATCATCATCGAAGAGATGGATGGAGGAGGTACACATTACAATTGCGCAAAAGCCAATTTCCCATGTTCCAGTTTCGCCCAGGAAAAACGAGGAAGACAAAAATTTTGTCAGTATAATTTGATCAGAAGCTCTGAGAGATTTCTATTTTCCCTGATGATTTTTCCCTCTTTTCTTAATCTTTCAGATGAATGATATTGTGAACGTCTGTTGGTGTTCCATTAGTTTTATGTTTACTCAATAATAAAACTCGGATCTTCACCAAGCCATTTCTGATGTAGCACATCACACGCATGCGAATAAGCATACGTGTAATGCCGTTATATATAATAATAACGACGCAATTCGGTAATATATAGTGTCCATTTCACGTGGAGAAACTAGGCTCTGCTCAACTGCGCCTTTACCGACCATAATTATGATTTAAGATCTAAAATTGACCTGAACCACTGGTCTCCGTATGAAAATCCATTCGAATGATTTTCTTTTCTCCTGCATTTTTTTTCATGTCGGCAAACCAATCGTAAAATTGTAGTTTACCGTAACGCTTAGCTTGTGGTTCTTTTTGTAGTATAAAACTCAGCCTCCTCAAGTCTCAAGTGCCCAAGGCTCACAACTCAAGCAACTCTTATATTTGAAGTCGTAAGCACTTTGGTAGCTCCATGAGCACAAAACAAAACAAAGAAGGCTTACGAGTCAACCGATTAGTTAACTATTTTTATTTCCCAGATAATATTAGAGAAATGTGAATGAATGCCAGTGGCGGACTTGCGAGGTAGCCCAAAGGCCCTATTTTATTAGCTAATGAAAACATTTTAACTAGCTGAACCTTTTTGAGATGGGTGTACGTATTAGAAATTTTGTACGTGGCCAAATTTGAAGTGTCAATCGAAAGCATAGCCGACTTGAGCAACGTTTGTGCTCGTGTCTTTAATGTCATTTCCATAAAGTGAGCAGAATAGTGACTCCGCTTTGGTTAAGCACACAAGGATAAATGCTCACATAAAAAAGTTGAGTACACTCCTACACTGATCACATCAAGCAGAGAGCAGCGAGAAAGTCTTCATGATGCTGACGCTTTCTCCATAATTCCATCCTCTTTAATGAACCACAAGAAATCGAAAAGAGGCAAGTCCTCTCGTCATTAATAAATCTATATTGCAGTCCTCCTCCTGCTAGTGTATTCAAGTAGAGTTCTCATAGACGCTATTATTATCTAGAATCTGGTTGAAGAAACAAGGGAAAAAATTTCGCTACCTACCACCACAACCACTACACGAATGGATATCAATAAGGTTGAACTTATTAAAAAGAAACATCCATTATTACTCCTATTTTTTTCTTCCTCTTGTGTTTCATACATTTACTACTCAAATCATCATGACTCTCTTTCCAGACTCGAAATGCAATGTTACTCCCTTCGCCGAACGACTAATATTATGCTCCGTCTGACAGAGAGCTGCTTGCCTGGCTTCCTCTCTCTCTCTCTCTGTTTTAGGTTTTCTCTTTCCTCTCTCTCTCTCTCTTTGTAATTCTTCGTCTTCTTCCACTTCCTGAGAATGCAATGGACAGGAGTAATTTTCATTAACTTGAGAAAAAGCGTCTACAGGAAAATATGAGCAAGTGGAGTAAACGATGAAGGGGATATTACTACATTATCCTCATAACGTTCGTTCACTTTTCTCCAAAGGAGGAGGAAGACGAAGAGGAAAAAATTGTAACAATAGAAAACGCTATTACGAGTCGCTTAACTATACTCATATAAGACGCAGTGGAACATTATGAGATGAAAATAGAAAAAAAAAACTATCCTCAGCGACAGGAGAGGGAGAGTGAGTTTGTGAACATGGAGAGTGAACCACACACAAAAAGTACATCCACACACATGCACCATCACAATAAATACATGTTTGGGCTACTATTGTCATAATACACTGTAAAGTGGATTTCATATACAAGAGAGAAAACGAAGAGTGAAAAACTTATAATATGCAGCACACATTATACCCTTGTAGACAACTATTATTTCTACACGCATCAAACCAAGTATCATAAATAAGCAGAGTTATAAAGTTGATAGAGAATGTATGAGTATATCACGCGCGTATCTATGTCTGTTTATAGATATGAAAAAATAAAGGGCAATATTTCTTGAGTCGATCAATATCTCCGATGCCCGTCCACTTTTTCCTCGTTTTTGTTAACGCTCTCTCATTCCCTTTCTCTTTTCCTTTCTCTCTCTTTACACATAACTTTGAAATTGCACGTTGAGAATGTGATACGTTCCTCTTGTATAATTGGACATAGAACACACAGTCGAGAAAGAATAAAGCTCACGTATTATTTTTGATTCTTCTTCTCTCACTTCTCTGGCGTACCTTCTTCGCCGCATCCAGATCAGTCGTGTATGTGTGCGTACTTCTGTGTGTACCGCACGGCTTTCTTTCTTGCTTAGTACACTTTTTCTAGTCTCATATCTCATCTCGCTTTTCTTAATAAGCATTTATTTCCAACAAAAAAATATTGGACTGGTTTTTCTCTCTTACTTTCCTTCTACGTTTCTCTCTTGATTCCCCTCACTGTCTTTTGTAGTCTCCTGAGTTTTCTTTAGGAAATCGCGAGGCGGTATGGCATTGGTGAATGGGATTACAGTCGAAATCAGGGTTCACATAGTATTATTCTGTGTACACTGGGGGTACACTTGTGGTCATCTTGGCATCCGTTAGGTGCACAGTTTGAGCACAATTTTAGAGAATGGAGCACCTCAATGGAAATCCTGTAGATGCGCAAGGGTCAAAGTTTATCGACTGATACCACAAGGCTTCATTTTAAAATTACTCATTCAAAATTTATTACGCATATGAAATGCCTGACTAGATGGCGTTTTAGGAGTCAAAGCATGACATTATTATTCCCTAGGAACTCCACAGCACGCAAGCGCTCACCAAGGAGAATACCACTACTTTTCAGTAGCTAGTTTTCTGTGTTCATATTATCGTGCATCAGTTTGGTTTCGCCTGATTTTTTAATTTACTCACAATTAGATTTGGAACTAAGATGGATAGGATTCAAAAGCCGTTGAAGCACCATCTAAATAGTTAATCGGGATTCAGCAATCTCATAAGGAAGTAGTTAGACTTTTGTCGATGAGCTTTGGATGCTTTGACCATACTATGAAACACTGCTATTGAATTGTTAACGAGCGAGAAAAACTAGACAAAAATAGTAAAAACAATCACAATTTTTGTACACACTAAACTTGCCCGTGAAATAATCTATAAATGAAGGAAAAAATGACTTATTCGTGGAAACGTATAATCATACATCAAACTTCACCTTTTTAGCCATTTCTTCAGGAGATCCTCACCAAGAAGAGGATGATGACGACGGCAGGGGTGATGATGATGATGATGATCGTTTCTCTCTCATTTTTGGAGTTGGACAGCATACATTTTTATATTTCAGAGGTCTTTGTTATGGACAACTTTTTCATAAGTTCATACTTCATAATAGTTCAGACTGTGTTCGTACCTAAGTATGTACCTCGAGCTCTCCCTCATTTTTTTCTTTGCTCTCTGCGACTCTCGTTTGTATGTTCCATCGGAAGTTTGAAGAGATGGAAAGAGGGAGTAAAGACGAGTCGGCTCAACGCAGCAGTATTGCGACGCGATGAGAAGAAAACAAGACGAAACATCGTCCACTCGATATTCGACGGCAATAGCGATGCCGCATTAATAGTATACTTGCAAAATGTGTAGACTTTTTCTTATATTGATGGCCTTGTATATTATTACTTTATCGAAATAGAATACTTTTTTTTCTTATAAAAGTTTTCAGCTCTCTCTCTCTCGGAGAGTGAGAGAGAACTTCAGTGGAAATACGCGCTTTTATATTATTATATAGGAGAGATAAGTCATTCATAGATGCATACAGGGGAAGTTGAGTTTCCTCAATTTTTGTCATCTTTCTCATTTCCTCCTCGACCTCCTCCTTAGAGTCTTCTCTCCCTCTTACGCCGTGTGTCGTCTCATTTCAACTCCCTTTTTCTCCACTTGCTGGACATTAGTTTCATAATATGTATGAAGGAGCTTAGTTTTTTTTCTCACTCTCCCTTTCTCTACTTAGCTCTCCTCTTTCTTTCTGATGCATCTACATTGTTAGACAAAAGCACACACACATACATTACACTTATTTCACACAAATTCTATCTCGGGTTTTGGATCAATATTTATCTAAGATAAAAAATGTTGCTTGCTATTCGAATGATGTACAAAGATATATCAAGGATGTGCTCGTGTGCTCGTGTGATATGATAAAAGTGATGCAGCAGCATTATTATTATGATGATTATTACGAGAAGTGGATATATTATCGCAAAAAAGTCGGACTGTTTTCAAGAAACAGAGTATAGTTGGAAAACATATGCGCGTTGTATTAACTTCAGTGTGTGTGTGTCGGTCAGTTCGTTTTTCTTGAGAAATCCATGCTCAGTAGTTGCAGATTCGTGAGGATTCGAGAGTTGTACGATTTGTATTAGCACTTTTCTACGCTTCCTTCCACTTTCCTTATGAAGAGTAGTGGTGGTGATGATGACGCTCCTGATATTTTTTCATTACACCACCATCATCATCTCATATACGTGCATTTGCAAGCTAAGAGAGAGAGAGATGGAGAAAAAAATAAGACTCTCGTATATCATCATTTTAGAACTTTTCCACAAATCTGTTCTTTCTTGCCATTTTTTTCCTCCGTTTCATTTCCAGTTGATTCGATTAGAAATAGCCAGCGCACCTCGTCTACGCTTAGAATGGCGTCGCTCTTCTGGGAGCCACAAGTTTTGGACTCGTAGGAAAAAAGGTAGTGAAAAATAAGGAATGGAACGACAACCAAGGTTGATTTCTGTTTCTACGAAAATATGAGGGAAATATGAGCATGTATTTTTATTATATAAGTCTACAGACAGGGGTTGCCTTCAAGTCTAGCAAAATATCTATTTCCTTTCCCCGAAAAACAGGGAATCGCGTGCTTATGCAAGCACTATAATACTTCACTCAATTGTTTTGCATCTGTTATGTGGTGTAGGGGCATATGTACGGATTCATTTTGTCTTTCACAAAATAAGCGTTCAATGGAAAAAAGAAGAGTTCATTGTGTTCCCAATGAATCACACAACCGTCTCTGTCCCTCCAAATCGGAGTTGAACTTCGAGACTTCTCCACTTTGTATCGATTTGGGAAAACCTTTGAAATTCCATTATCATCCCAACTGAAAAAAGCAATACGACTCTCAATGCAGTCGCAGGTGAAATGAGAGAAACAAGAGAAGCCGAACGAATGCGTCTTCAACTCTGTTGGGGTTGACGCGTGTGTGTGCTCCTCCTGCTAGTATTTGACAAAACTTTAGAAATGAAGTGTGTGTAGCCCTCATTGTCTCGCCAGCAATCCAATTTGTGAGGTTTCTACTCTCAAAGAGAAAACAACCGGTCTCAATCGATAGAGATCGCGAGTTTTTTTTTCGTAATCAGAGAAAGAACGGGAAAAATGCAAAGCACTTGAAACTATCGATGTTAATATAATGTGGACTATAAGCGATCTAATGCCTCCACGGTGGTTGCATCTATAAACGATAGAACTTCCAGAGCCTGGCACAGAAGAAGAGTGTTCGCTCATTGGTCATCCTCCTTTTATCTCCTTGGGTATATTATAAGGAGTAAGGATTGGACGTTCTGAAGTGAGTGAGAAATCGTGTGATGCCCCTTTGGAGTAGGTGAAATGTAATACGTGTTACTTTAATCTCATTTCGTGTACAACAGGTCAACGTCCTACTTTCATTCCAAAGTGTGATTTTACACCGTTACCGGTGAAGCACAAGTCGCTTAGTTGCTCCTAATGCTTATTCAATGGGCTTTTGTGAGAGGACGATGGAGGGAGCTTCTCTTTCTCCTTGAAAAGTCGACCGCTTTCTCTTCTCTTTCATGGGGATCATCAGGAGAATAAATTTAATGAAATGAAAAAAAAACTTGAAAGAGAATTCCACGAGTCACCACCGTGTAGTCGATTAGTAGCTCTTGTGGAAGTTGAGTGAAAGCGTTCGTCGTAAACCAGAGAATGGGTTGCATCCACAAACATACAAAGTTTAGAATGGAGTCTTCAGTGGAAAACAGACGCTACCATTTTTGGTGTATGCGGTGGAGAAGGACTCCACGTTAAAAGCTTTTCAGCGAGGGGGAAATTTGCAAAAAAATGACAACTCGTTGTCTCTGAAATGTGCGAGGAATTGCGGGATTGGGAAGTGAAAAGCGAGAGTCACATGGGAGAATAGGAGAAGACGAGTATAAAATTCATACATTATATAAAATTCATGAAGCACATACATTTACAGTCGGAGGTGCAGTGTGTGTATTCAAGGCAGTAAAAGCCATGATCAGCGACGCCAGAACAAAACATTTTTTTGTCGTTTATGTAATATACCTCTGGGTACACTTCGTCAAATGACGAATACAAGTTTTGCTGCATCCAATCTTTTTCATACGAGTAGGTAGTTTAAAAAAATATCCGTCTGTTTTTTAGAACAAGAACTTAAAACACTTTTGAATTTCAGGTGTCACATTTTGAATGCGTTTTCAAAAAAAATCTGACTTCGTTTTTAGGGACAAGTATTTGGATTTAACACTCTGTATGCATATATCACAAGCAATGAACAGCCGGTAAACCTGACATATTTAATACTGCGGTACTTCGCGAGCAGACACTTGCGACTTTTGCTTTCCTCCTGAAATCGTTTAACATTTGAACGCTATTTCAGTGTAGGGTTTCAGCACAAAAGAGCGAGAGATAGACGGGAAAATGCAGTGCAGTTGATGGAGAAAGTCATCTCATGTTCAACGAAGCCGTGAACATGTAGGAAATGGATGAGCACAAAGCATCAAACATTACTGTAGATATAATGGATACAGAGAGCGACGTACACATGTAAACTTTCATATTTATTGAAGTTGTTTGCAAAAGCTGTAAAGTAAGCTCACATAAGAATTAGTTTCTCTCTTTCCTCCCGTGTGTGCAACTCTCACTTAGCTTGTGTACAACTACTCACCAGACTCAAATATGGCAGTGAATCATCCCAAATATTCCGATACGCTTTACACCAGAGCACAACGAGAAAACACATTGATGTGGTCGTGTGGGGGGAGTGAGTAGAGAGAGAGAAGTGTAATTTGCATGAGCCTTCACATTTACACAGTACCAAGTTTCCGCAAGAGTGTAAATGACGCTTTAACTTTTATACATGTGCCTATAAAATTTGTAAATATTTAAACCCAACTACACCATATAGTCTGTACACAGGGAGAGAGCGCCACGAAAGCGATTTATTCACCAAATCCATTATGTGGGCTATATGGGTGTATACGTAATATAATGGTGGGATGAATGCTCACCATGCCGTCATCATCCTGTGGAGAGAATCTTGCAGCACGTGAATATATAATATGAGTTGATAGAGAGAAAAAAACGTAAAAAAATCCTAAAAAATTGTGGTATGATGATAACAATACTACGATAACGCTTGAAGCCAGAAGAGAGGCCTAGCACGCTTCGTCGTTTCCCTAACTAGAATTTTTTTGACATATTGCTTTCAATGAGGAATACTCATTCCACTGAGACTAATACATCTTTACACAGTGTGTAACGGCAGACTATGACATTCATGTGCTGGTTCTTACGTCAAATTTAAAAGTTTGAAGATATATATCATAAAACAATTTTTCCATCGAAATCATTTACTTCACGCGTATTTAACAAATGAAACATTTCAGTTAATACGCAAGGTACTCCTCGTATTTGGGATTTAGTACATTTCTCTTTGTACATGACGCACTCAGTATATTTGTATAGTTTTAAAACCATGTTCCGATAAAAAAAAACTGACACGGCGTTGTTTTGTGAGTGGTGCACGTCTACGTCAAAAACTCATCCAATTATGCAAAATATTTAGCGTTTATATAATGTGCATGTGTGCATACGCTCTCGCTCATCCGCGGATACATGTCTTCCTGGTTTAAGATACGGTGAGAGTATAATTAATATATTATACGCTCTCCTGTATAAACGATAATCCAGCTGAAACTAATAACCAATTTATGAATATGGATGTGGGAGTTTTGATAATGTATATTTGCGGACATTAGAGGGAAAAATTTTCATTTCGACGTTTGCAAAGAGCCTTGTGTGTGTCTAGCATCCACTGCACATCCATATCTTTCTCTTCACGGTGTATTGTTTTCTGCTGCGCACACAGCGTAGCTTACCAACACACCCGAGTTCTCGTTAACATGTATGTAAACGAAATGTCGTGTTTAATGACTAAAAACTGTAAATATCCTCAACGTTGCAGACACCATCGTTTGCCGAGGAAAGTAATGGCGAGTGGAAAGTTAGCAAACAGGCATTTGCGTTGAGCACCACTGTTTTCCTCCGTACCTATATAAAAAGATGATGATATCATGGGAGCGTGTAAAGCTAGTGATGTATTGAGGGTGCTACACTACTTATAACTTTTTGAAGCTTTAAGCAAATTTATAACGTTTATAACAGAGATCCAAACATGGGCACACACAGCGTTATGAAAGGATTACCGGAGAGAAGAGTTTTCGGAGGTTTCTCTACACATTGAACTGCACACACGCCCGGGTAAATATGTATCCTACCTAGTTTCGCTGTATCTCAGCCACCAACATTTCGCATTTACCTCAGCAAATACAATATTCTCCTTTCTCTCTCTCTCTTGCCTTTCGTGCTCATTATTCATTCTCTTCCCTCATATATATGTGTATCTCCTGCTTTTTGATGCTCTATACGAGAAGATTTCATATAAGACTAGAATTAGCGTGAGAGAGAGAGAGAGAAAGAGAGATACGAGCTACATGAAACTGCTGGAAATTGGGATTCCACATTTTAATGTCAGTGGATGGTTTTGACTCGAAAATCATCTTGTAATGGAGGAAAGCAATAATATTCAGAGTTTCTGAAACTGATTTCACATTTCTCTTCCTTTGCCCACGCACACAGACAGGCAGAGAGCCACAACAACATTTCACAAACTTGTGTAGTACGCCAATGTGAGGACGCCTTGGACGCGCATTTATACGGAAGCCAGCTTGTTTTTCAGATTTTGACGCAAGAGTTGAAACTGCCATTTGAAAATTCCATTAAACTCACGACATA
This sequence comes from Alloscopus bannaensis, assembly GCA_027743745.1. Taxonomy (NCBI): domain Eukaryota; kingdom Metazoa; phylum Arthropoda; class Collembola; order Entomobryomorpha; family Entomobryidae; genus Alloscopus; species Alloscopus bannaensis. The sequence goes on along the minus strand of JAHZMW010004183.1, from coordinate 5,348 downwards.
CCCACCCAAGTCGACGCCATATCATACATGCTTACAGACACACATACCGTGTGTATCTTCCCATCGAATACGTTGCAAATTAAGAATTCGACATCTCTCCACTAGGCTTCTATACCGACATGCGACGAAAATGTGGGGATTTGCTGTGGAGCAAAGTGTTTGTGTGTTGATGTAACGGCAGTTTCCGAGGAAGACATGTAGTTCTCGTGGATATCTCGGATTTTATAGAAACGCGAGTCATAAATAGTTGAACTATTTTGAGCTTGCAAGTGACTGCTTGAAAGAATATGAGAGACAGTGGAGACTTGTTTTGATTGCTGATTACTAGCGATTGGATACCAGTGCTATTATGAAAACGAAGGAAGAACTGGTCTCTCGCTCTCTGCTCCCCCTCTCTCCGTCTCTATCGGGTTCATTGCTTCAAATTTTCCTTATTATATACAAAGTAAAGAGCTTCATTCAGCAAAGTGTAACACAAAAGTTGGGACAGCACACTGTGAGCAAGAGTCCGTGTTTGTGTGTGGTGGTAATAGGAATCATGGTAGTGTTTCTCTCCACTTCGCTCATCTCATTTTATTTCATCTCATCCCAAAAACTGGCCAAACTTTCTAATTTCTACAGTTTCCCTAAAATTTATGTTCTGTTAGAGCTCCCTTTAATGCTTTCCTCTCTCTCTCTCTCCTCGCGAAGAGTTCCACATCTATGCTTTTTCTAACCCTCGGAAAATTCTTTGTCGAGACCAAATTCACAATCACATTCAGCCACTACCAGTGAAGTAGAGAGAAGTGCCACAGAGACACATACACGCCGGGCCTCGTGGCTGAACAACACAGAGAAAACACATATATGAGGCGTACTAGCACCACCACCACATCCCATTGATTATTCCTCCTTGTTTCAACGCAAAATGACTTTCATGCATGTAATTTATGGGGAAACGTATCAAAGTCAGACTCTTTTCTTCAGAGTCTCTGGCTGTACCACCGACTTCCTGTGCTTGCACACATGACGGCCTGTCATATAATATGGAGACGGTGTTCTCTCACTGCAAAAGGATAAGAAAAAATATTCCACATGTAATTCCAAAAGATGGCCCCTTTCCATTATTATGACGGCGTCCTCAAACTCTCCGGAGAACACACATAGTACGGAGCCTTCATCATGTTCTCGTAACGATAGGAGTCATACGAAGTCTACTTTTGAGCACACGCAAAGATTGGACAAACTTATCTGATTATCAATACCACTTGAGCAATGCCGTAGCCCCTCTCGTGTGTGTGTCTACATGCTGATTTTAAAAGTGGAGTGCTTCCCATTTCTAGCTGTCCCTCTGGAATCCCAATGTCGTCATCATAAAGCGGAGGAAACAGAAGGAAATTATTGTGCATTGTCTATGATTATTTTTTTCAATTTTTGTATTTCTTCTTTGATTTTCCTTCATTTTCAAGTATGCATATCCCGCAACAATTCAAATATTTTCTTAGCTCTTTTCTCGAGCGTGGAGAAAAGAATTGAAATTTCTTCTTTTTCAATTTCCTACTAAAAAGTCAAGCACTGTCGAGCCTCCAATACTACAATCCTATTATCTTTCCGAAGTACATGGTAATTTTACAACGAGTATGTTATTGAAATGAAAATGGAACTTTTTTCACTACACAAGGAAAAAAACTCTTTCAAATTGCAAGAGAGAGAGAGAGAGAGAGGAAAAAGAAAATTACAATTGTGAAGCAAATCGGAATTCTTTTGGAGGGAAATAAAGGGAGACAGAGAGAGTGTGTGGGTGAGAGAAATAAGAACGGAGAGAAAATGCATGGGTGGTTCTCTCTCTCTCCACCGTGATAGATAAGTTGGTTGATGAAAGTGAAAAGATTTACCTACTTCCCAGAGGCACAATCGAGCTAAAGCGCTCTATCTGCTCTCCTAAACGATGGTAACGTATATAAAATAGAAAGCTTCATAGTCAACGAGGGAACGAGAGAGCTCACAGTCCCGTGCTACATTCATAATAATATCGGTCTACTTGCGAGAAAGTCTCGCTCTTCCCCTCTACGTACAAAGAGTGGTGAGAATCGAAGTAAAATTAGAGTTGAAGGAAAGAGATTTCCAGTTGGAAAGTATGTATAATATCTTTTTGTACAAAATGACAGTCAGTCATAGACTCTCTGTGTCCTTCCCAGAGTTGAGTACTCTAATTGTTGAAGTATCCAGAGAAGTTCAGCAATACGTAGCCAGAGTGGAAGGCAATGAAATTGCTTTCCACATTATCATAATCGTTTCAATGATATTTTATTTGCATGAGCGGAACCTTCGAGAGAGGAACCAGTAAGTTTTGAAGAAAATCTTTGTTTTACATTCAGACTTTAAACTCGGAAAGCCCTTTTGATTTCAAGCAACTACAGCTTCCCATTTGGTCACTAGAGGCTAAGAGGAAGAAATTCATTGGCATACACACATTGTCAAGTGGTGGGGCGTGCTTATTGAAAAATTAGTGTGCAGTTTGATTTACGACGAGGAGCGATTTCCTCCTCTTCATTTTCCTTTCGTCTTGTGGCTACTTGCTTTGAGACAGATGAAAAGATGTTTCCCTGTACACGGGAGAGAAGCGCTATTCGAGTTGGTGAAAGAAGGCGACAAGACAAGGCGAGATCTTTTCTCCTTGTCTTACTTTTATTCTTTTGTTAACTTTCTCCTCACTGTCAGTAGTTAGTATGTGGAGGAAAAATGTACAATTTGATGAATGTATGTCTACCACTCAATGTACGGACGTTGCCTACTGTCGAGAGTTGGAAGCATAGAAACGAAATAAAAAGTGAACGTCAATGCTATAGGTTTGAGAGGTCATCAAAGACATTGCTCACTCAGATACATACACACCTTCACACGTAATAAAAGATGCGTCTCTCCTGTCGACACACAACTCGCACCACATTTTCATCTTGTTTGAGAGGAGCACAAAGTACCACGCATTTACAGGGAGAAAACGTATATCTCCGAGATTGAACACTTATATAAAATCACCTTAAATGTGCAATACACTGGATACTTTCCTCTCTTCGCGAGAGTATAAAAACCGACAAGTAAAGAGAGTATCCAATTTGCTATGTTTTCCTCTCTCACTTTCGTTCCGTTTTCTTCAGATATATCTCATTTCTCTCTCCTCATTTCTTTCTGTCTTTCTTTTTTTCTGTACTCTCTGTTTTTTTACTCTCGTACCAACTCCAATCTGGCCTTTTTTGCGTTATATAAATTAGAAACTACAATTTTTGTGCAGTCAGCTTCTATATTTCAGGACAGAAGAGATGACGACAAGTTAGAAAGTTAAAGTTAGAAAGTAAAGTGAAGGAAGAGCAAAAAAAAGTTGAAATGAGCAATAGTTGCTCTGATACTTTTTTCATCGTCAACAACAACCATATCCAGATGGAGGAGAGGAAAAGAAAATCTAAGGAAACGAGACTACTACGCGTTTATAAGACAGATTTTTCTTCCCCCTCGATATGTCTGTGTATCTCAATGAGTGGAAAAAGTTCGAAGGGAGGAAAAAAATTATACATGTTTCTCCCAAAGTCCAATACTATCGAAATACCTTCACATGTGTGGAGCACAAAAAAACAAGTAACAATTCTTTATAGAGAGAAAGTAGTGGTCGTGGTCGTAATAGTAAAACATATTAGTCGAAAATCGTGATAGGCCTACTTACTTTCATCGATGTTACTTAATATAGGCTCTTATGCCTTTGACGTACTTTTTTTAGATGTTAAAAGGAGAGGAGAGCGAAAAAAATAGACGGCTTTGCATTGCACTTTTTTCCACTCTGCTTAGGTAGTTTTTACCTTCTTCATTATATACTAGATTGCGATTGAACCTTTGATACGAAACCCATTACTTACATACAGAGCTGCTTCGTTTTTATTGGCGTCTCTCTCTCTCTCATGTGCATACACTTTATAGAGTTGTATGCATATGTATGTGTGTGTCGGGAAGGCTCTGGGTAAAAACTATTTAACCACACACAACTTGTGATCTCACAGAGTAAAAAGCATTTTTTCCCTCGTCTCAGTCTTTGTCTGATTTTACTAAGACTTTTGGAAAAGGGCCATTTTAATAAACTTTCAGAATTTGCTGCTTCCTTACTACTTTGATATAAACTATGGTTCCGCAGTTCTCTTCAAGATATTACGAGGAGGAAGAAAAAATCCTTCCGACGTATTACACATATATACAAACTCTCGTCGAGAAACCACGTAACTCTGAAGGAGGTTTGAGTGAACTCTTTCACAAGTATGTGACGCCTTGATATGGTGGCTTATTGACTTGCTTGTGCCGCTTTCTCTCATGCCGTCGTTGTGGTGGTGGGAGTTTATTGGTGCTGTTACTATTATCTTGGTGAGTGGTGGTATGGTCGGGGCATTTTGGTCAAATTTTCAAAGCAGATAAAAAATCATGCTGGAGTTCTTCCCACTATACAGGGAGAGAGAGGAAGGCAATCTTCCTACCATCTTTTTTCCTCTTTTTTTTTGTAGTCACACACATAAGACTGGGAGGCCTACGTTGGTAATAGAAATTAGAGAATGTGAAATAAAATAATCTTGTTAGAACCACACAAACGGTTGCATTGGTGAGGGGCGACATTTTCTAGTTAGTCTTTAAACTGAAGTTACTTTTGAGTTTGCAGGATGCTCCCTGCACAAAACATCACGGTTTATTTTTTCTTAATAATTGCACCTTATCATGCCAGGTGTTTTGGAGGAATAAAGAATGTTAACTTTGATAAACTGGGTAGACTTGTCACTAGACCTGACTTGTTTGCCCATTCCACAAATAGTGGTAATGTGCCGTTTCATCAAGTACACAAATGGTTGGAGTCGTCAGACGAGTTGACGAAATGCAATTATTTTGATTCTCTTTTTCTCTTAAATTAAAGGCAATAACTACTTTCCATATTACATTTATATGTGCAATACGTGGAGTTTTTATAGTAGCAATCTCAGTTATGAAATTGATATTACGTTACGGCGCTCTTGGCTCCGATTTCCCGGAGTTGTTGGCGTATTTCGGTGGGAACTTTTCTCAGGCATATTCCTACCAGATATTACCCAGAATTAGAGGTAGACTCGCTCTCAGAGAAATCCGATACTCAAATTAAATTTTCCCAGGTCATTTTGTTTGTGGCTCTCTCGCTGTCATCACTGTCCGCGAGTCCATACTGTTTGACCTTCCATATTAGTTTCGTGCATCGGCTACCCATGTTCTATTAAATTTTCCGTCTGACTCAGCGGTAATTCTTGTAACAGTGGAGAAAACCGCTACAAACTCATGTCCTCTCTGTCGTCTGTACGCAGGCGCTGCGG